>VWPU01001454.1:0-11515 GCA_013398955.1 Callaeas wilsoni | reverse complement strand
TGGCACTGCACCCCCCGCCTCTGCACACACCCGGGCCGGCACGGGGGGTCCGCACCGTCCTCGAGCGCAGCGCAGAGGGGCTCCCCCGGCTTGCATCCCCCCCGGGCACGGCGCATCCCCCGGCACGGCGTCACTCCCCCTCTCCGGGACACCCGCGGGGTCTGCACCTCCCGGGACACCCCCCGGCAGCTCACACCCGCTACGCGCTGCATCTCTCCTCCACACCCCACTCTACCCCAAGCCCCTGCTCCACCACCAGGTGATGCCCAGGGATGCTCCCCAGCCCAGCCTGGCACCCCACGGGAAATGTCACAGAAGAGGGACCACAATCTTGGCGGCAACGTGGGTCACCTGTGGGGCCCCACCTTACTGCCATACACGGCAGTCTGGCCTCAAGATACCCCACGCTCAGCCACACTGGCCTTTCCCAGGGAATGTGTCTGCAGGATGCAGCCCCTTCCCTCTCTGTCCCCTCCCTGCACCCTGCCAAGGTGCCCACAAGCAGTGCTGCTATCACCAGTGGGCAGTTGCAATGAGGGCAAGGGTCAGAGGGGGTTGAGGCTGTACCGGGGTGTCCGAGGTGCTCCCCAAACCCTGTGGCAGCCAAAGCCTGCACCAGCAGTGCCGAGCAGCCCCGTCCCCAGCAGCAGGGGCCGGGCAGTGGCTCCCAGCGTCGTGCAGCAATAATTTCATTAGCGGCATCAGGAACAATTAACAACTGCTCTGATGCCTTCAAGAGCTGAAGCGTGTGTGAAGCCAGCGCGGCTCTCCTGGGTGGCACCAGCTGTGCCGTGGCCTCCATCCATCCCAGTGCAATGCTGGCACTGCCAGGCAGAGCCGAGCCCACCGCTAGGACTGCTCCTGGACGAGGCCAGAGCCATCTCCCATCATCACACACCTCCCAGGACCTCCCGTGCCAATGCAGTTGTGGACCAGCCATGCACACAGGTAGGGCAGTGAGTGTGGGGTGACACATGTGGGTGCCCATTTTCATTCCACTGTACTGCCCCAGGCAGAGCCACGAGCCCCAGGACATGTGCCTGGACATTGGTGGGGGCCAGTGGCAGAGGAGACCCCCAGGCCCTGTGGGCAGAGCTCTGGTGCAGCAATAACAACCCTCCTTCAGGCTGGCTCGTTATTACTGATGGCATTTGCATGGAAACAGGATGTTTTTACTCCTTGCGGCTCCATCTGCTCCCGCTGAAGTCACCGCTCTGCACATGAGCGCCGGGGGGGGGCTGCCATGGGAACCGGGGCGAGCTCCCCCGCAGCGCTGGGACCCCCAGCTCGGGCTCCCGTGGTGGCCAAAGCCCCCAGGCAAGCAGCAGGACAGGGCGAGGTGGGGGTCCCCGGTGCAGATGGCACCTGAGGTGGGCACCCAGTATGGTGCTGCCCTGGGGCAGCGGGGTGGAGAGGGGGCTGGGGGTCCCCAGTGCCAGTGCCAGTGCCATCTGCTCCTTGCACCTCTCTCCTGGGATGGCTTCCAGCTCCTGCTCCTGGCACTGCGCCGGCAGTGCCAGCAACAACACTCCCACCCCCTGGGCACCCACTGCATCCTCCCTGTCCTGGTGCCCAGCCAGGGGTGCCGATGGTACCCAGTCTTGCCTCAGCTTCTCCCAGTTCCCCTCACCATGTGCTGGTGCTGCTCGGTGCCACAGAAGTGCCGTGCCAAGGCTGTGTGGTGTCACCCTGTGTGTCCCTCCTGCGCTGCAGGCCAGCACGGCTGGGTCATCAGTGGAGAAGTGGCAGGGTGCACTGAAGAATGAATAAACTCTAATTAATACAGACTGGGGAGATCACTTTTAATTCCACTTGCTTTCCCTCTTGCTGAGAAGAAACTGAGGGGATGGATGAGCCAGATCCTGCTCTACAGCTGCCAGAGCCCTGAGTCCTGCTGCCAAGGGTCAATGTCTGCCTGGCTCATGCCTGTGGGGGCATCTGGGACTCCTTACCACCCGCCAGGGTGGTGTGAGGGGCTGCAGCACATGGGGAGCCACGGGAATAAGGGTCTTTGAGGAGGAGATTGCAGTGCCTGGCTGGCCCAGTGCCTCCAACCCCACATGCTCAGCATCTGGGTGTCCTGTGAGCCCCTGGGGGCTGCCAGAAACACCAGTCCCACTGGGTGCTGTAAATGGATTATTACTCAGAGTAATTAAGGTGGAATTAAATATTAATTCTCCTCTCCAGTGTTCCGCGGTCATGGCTCAGCCGCACGCTAGTGCCATTGTGTCAGGGCTTTCTTCTGAAAAAAGCCGGATTAAGGTGGAGGTGGAAGGAGGGCATCACCTGGTGAGCAGTGGTACCCAGGCTCTGTGGGCTGCAGCTGCCACCTCCCTAGGGATGTCACCTCCCTGGCACTGCTCACCTCTCACGACATGCCCCAGGTGCCACTTTTGTTTGGGCCAGCTGAGGTGAGGCAGCTCCCACCACCACAGAGCCTGGCAAGCCCCCGCCTGTGCCGTGCCCGACCTCCTGCCCAGCCCTGGCAGCCACGGGCAAGGCCAGCCCTGAGATTTTCTAAACTCCCATCAAATATTTAAGTAGATATTTGAGCTTATGTATAATGGATCGCCCGTGCGCTGCCTCCTTATCCATTTGTGGTATTTAAGGAAGCCGAATATTAAACACCATTGTATTAGCAAAACCGCGCCTGCTTAATTGAGTTACAAACAGGGAAGGTGCTGACGGATAAACAATGCATAATACAGGGACCCAAGGGCAGGATGTGGCTGCCCTGGCGCCAGGCAGGGACTGGGCTGTGAGGGGCATGGGGCAGGAGGGTGCTCCAGTGGGGAGGGGACACCGGCACTGATGGTGTCACTGGCAGAGCCGAAGGTGTGAGGAACACGTGTGCTGTATGAAAGGCAGGTGACAGAGCATGGCACAGCATGGCATGGGACAGCTTGGCTTAGGGTAACGTGGCACGGCGTGGGACATCCCAGGCCTCATCCTGCACAGGGATGCTCAGAAATGGAGCCAGTGAGAACAACCCCAGCCACACAAGAAGCAGAAAGATTATGAAAATGGAAAGTAAATAAATATGGATGTTGAGGGCCTAATTCTGATAAGAGGATTTTCAAAATTAGCCATTTGGAAGAGTAGATTAACAGCGCGCAGTGCTGGAGGCGGGAAGGGCTCCTTTAGGATGTGCAGCAAAGCCCATCCCAGCACAGCCTGTTCCCTGTAGCCCCCAGCACCCATAGAGTCACTCCACTTTTTGAGGAGATGGATTTGCTGCTGCTGTGGGGGTAAACGAGGTGGCCAGAAGCACAATGTGGTGCCACACTGCACACACAAGTTCTACAGACACAGTACCAGGGTGCCAGGACCTCACCAGAGAGAATTGGCATCTGGCAGCATTGGGGTGCAGATGCTGGCACCCAGGATGATGTGAGAGTGGGCACGGTTCTGGCATGCAGCTTGGGGTCCCGAAGGGTGTGCCTGGCACTGCCAGCCTAGGCATGGGGAGGCTGCACCAGTACCAGCATGGGCTGGAACAGGGGGCAATGGGATAAATAGGTAGAGAAGCCTCTGGACTGTACATACTATGGGTGCCCCATGCCAAGCAGTGCAGTGGGTGCTCCTAGATGGAGCTGGTGCTGATGCCCTGCTGGAAGCCCTGTGGGTGCTGAGGCAGGGGCACCTCTGTATGCTCTGGGCTGGGCAGGGGAAGGAGGCTGCTGGGGCTTGAAGAGGCTTTTCGCATCCTCTGGCTGGGATTTTCTATCCAGGCAGCCAAGCAGAAATCTCATTACAGACTGGCACACAGGCAGCGTCCCTGTCCCCATCCCTGTCCCCACACGAGGCTGGGGGCTGGAGCAGGCTGAGGTGGGCACAGCTGTGAGCAGTGTGAGGTTGTTCTGGACATGGGCAGCTAGTGGGCTGCAAGTGGCCTTTTGCTGCCCCCCAACCATCCCTTGTACCCCTCACCCTGCCCTGGGCCTGTCAGTCCCATCCCCAGCCTGACACAGACCCCCACTTTGTGGTACAGGTGGGTTGGGGTGGGTCGGAGGTGGGTGCTGGCTCCTTGGTATCTGTGGGGCAAAGCCTTTGTGCTGGCAGGCAGGGTGCAGGCAGCCCAAGCACCCCCGTGCCCAGCACTCTCTCAGCAGCAGCGGCAGCAGCAAATTAATTAGCAGGGCGGTGGGAGAGCAGCCGGCGGAGCTGTACGGGATCGATGGGCATATCGACGGCCTGGGAAACTCCAGCCCTCCCAGCCAGGGCTGTGGTGCTGGGGCACGCGAGGAGCCTGGCAGCCCCCGGCCCCGCGAAAGGGAGTGGCTGTGGGTGCAGCATCACCAGCCCCTTGCGAGGGCACACCAGGGTGCACAGGGCCGGGAGGGGAAGGACAGGCACCGATGGCACTGCCACGTGCCCTGCGTCCCCGCAGCCTCAGGGCTGACACCTGCTCCCCTGTGAACCAGGAGAGTGGCTGGTCCCTGTGTCACGCTGGGAGGACGTGGGGGTGCTAACGTTTGGATGCATCTTTGCTGAGGGAGGTGCAGGGTGGTCGCGTGGAGTTGGTGGCATCCACTGTGGGAGCTGAGGGAGGGAGCTGCGGGCAGGGGCAGGACCAGAGTCTCGGGGACAGCACGGGCACGGTGACTCGGGAAGGGAAAGGCTCTATGGGCACGTTCCAGCCGGCTGGGGGGCACTCAGGCCATGATGCAGGAGCAGCAGAACACACCCCGAAGGGTGCTGGCAGTGCCTGCACAGCCCCGTGCTGCAGACGTGCCTGCAGGTCTGTGGCCACAGAGCTCCTGTCCCCATCCCACCCGCCCACTCCCCCCGCCTGCCTCTGCCAAGCGAGAAGTGCCAGCCCGTCCCTGCGGGGAAGGAGAGTGCTCAGCCGTGTTGCAGAGCCTGGTATCCACCCAGATGAGAAGTGACAGCAAAGGACCCTTCTCAGGTACAGGCTCCCTGAGGCGCAGGGCAGGAGATACTGTCCCCGTCTTCGCCTCCTCTGCTGCTGGCACTGGGGACGACCCTGCAGGCACTTAACCACTTCCCCACCGTGCAAACCAGCTGTAGTTGGAGGGCAGCAGCCCAGTGCCAGCACTGCCATGCCTGCCTGTCCCAAGCTGCAGGAAACAGGATGGAGTAGGCAGAGCCCGAGCCTAGGAGCAAGACCCAGAGGTGCGGCTCCTCTGCTGTGCCCCGCCGGGCGTGGGAGCCCATGCTCGGAGGGGTTCACAGGCCCCTCGCCTCCCGCATCTCCCGCACCGACTGCTGTCTCTCCCGGGAGGTTGTCATGGGAACGCTGCGCGTAGGTACCCCTCACCCTGGGTACCCCTCCTTGCATGCCACGGTGATTCTGAATGGAGGGTCGGTGCAGTTTGTGCCTTTTCCAGGGCCTGGCAGGGTGGGCAGGGAGGGCACGGGCAGCTCCAGTCCAGGAACGCATGGGGATGCTGGCCGTACCAAAGGACGGAGGTCCCCTGCGTACCCACACCTCTCCTGCAAGGTCCAGAGCCCCCCGTGGGCCCTGGCTGGGTGACGGGGCAGGCAGGTGGGCTCAGGCACTGCGGGAACAGCGTGGCACAGCCTCAGCGCCGGCAGCCGCACTGCCTGCCCACTCCCACGGTGAGCCAGCGCTGCCTGTTCTTCCCCGGCCCACGCACCCTGCACGGAGCCAGCAGCTCCTTCCCCAGTTATTTGGGGGATTTTAACCCTGCAGCACCCACTGCTTGCAAGAATGGGTGCCTGCACTAGACGCGTGCCAGGGGCAGGAGGCAGGATCTGTCCTTGCTGCCAGAGCTGGTGGCTCAGGGAGAAGCTGGACTGGCGGTGCCTGGCCATGGCTGCACGCCAGCCGCCAGCAAGGTGACCCTGTGCAGGCACCCGGCACTGCTGACCTGCACCCCCTGCATGGAAAGGAGGACACAGGACCCCATCCCTGCAGCATCCCAGTCCATCCCCATCCCTGCTGTGCCCCACAGCAACCCCAGCCCCATATCCCCCATCCCTCTTGTGCCACGTGGGTCCCTTGACCTGCACCTCCCACCCCCACTGGACTCCACAGCACTCCTGGCCCCCCCACCCCTGTCCTTGCAGGCCCCTCTGTCTGTCATGCCTCCCACCCCCACCTCCAGCCCTGCCGCATGTCTGCTGCCATCTGCCTCTCCCTTTTGATTAGTATTAATTTTTAATTATTATTATTGACAGGCCTGCCAGCTCGGCTGCCAGCTGGGACAGCTGCCCAGCATGAGACAGGCCGGGGGCAGCCCTGGCACTGCTGTACTTGCTCTGTGGCTCCTGGCAACTGCTATGTCCACCCAGGGGGTGACTTTGTGCCCCCCAGCACCCTCTGGCCTTCAGATGGATACTGTGGGGTGCAAGAGTTGAGGATGAAGGTCATTGTGTCCCCAGAGGGCAGGCTCTGGGTGGGCACCGCCAGCCCCCCAGCCTGGCTGGGCTGCAGGGCTGATGGGAACCCATAAAGCCATGGAGATAAATGGCTCCTATTATTTTTGCAATCAAATGAAATCCCACTGTGGCTACATGAGAATGGTGATGAACTATGGCAGTGCAGCAGCCTCTGCACCCCCTCCTGCCCCAGTTAACCTTGGCCTTGTGACGTGATGGGGCGCAGGGCACCCCATGAGCACAGCACATTTGCTGGGGTAAGGGGACAAGGACAGCGTGCCAGCCTGGCTGCAAGGGGCTCAGCCCTAGAGCCAGGTGGGCAGCGATGACAGGGCTATGTGGGGCAGAGCAGTAAGTTGAAGGGACAGAGGGACAGACAACCCCTGCCTCTCACACACTTAACGCTGTCACTGCTGGGGAGGGGCATTAACGGTGCATTTTAGGGGGTCTCAGCAACCTGTCCTCCAGCTTCAGCTTTGCCAGCCCCACGAGTGGCTCTGCCTCTCTTGGGGGGGAAGCGGTGCGGCTAGGGTAGCGCTGTGACCCCACTTCGGCAGGCGGGGACCCCACCGCAGGCAGGGCAGGCTGCCAGCCCTGCCGCGCCGGAGCTGGCCAAGGCCGGGCGAGCGGCACCATCGCGTGGCGAGGCGCCGGCGGTACAGGCAGCGCGGGCAGCACCCGGGCTGCCGGCACGCGGTGCCCGTGCGGGACCAGCGAGCAAGGCAGGCAGAGCCATCCCCTGATCCCCCGCTTACAGCACCCCCAGTTTGGGGTGCTATCCCTCCCCATGCTGCAGCCCCTCATCCCAGTCCTGCCACCTGCAGCACCCCCACTTCGGAGTGCTACCCCCCCATACTGCAGCCCCTCATCCCAGTCCCGCCACCTGCAGCGCCCCCCCTTCGGGGTGCTATCCCCCCATACCGCAGCCCCCCATCCCCGTCCTGCCACCCGCAGCGCCCCCACTTCGGGGTGCTATCCCCCCATCCCGCAGCCCCTCATCCCAGGCCTGCCACCTGCAGCACCCCCACTTCGGAGTGCTACCCCCCCATACTGCAGCCCCTCATCCCAGTCCCGCCACCTGCAGCGCCCCCCCTTCGGGGTGCTATCCCCCCATACCGCAGCCCCCCATCCCCGTCCTGCCACCCGCAGCGCCCCCACTTCGGGGTGCTATCCCCCCATCCCGCAGCCCCTCATCCCAGGCCTGCCACCTGCAGCACCCCCACTTCGGAGTGCTACCCCCCCATACTGCAGCCCCTCATCCCAGTCCCGCCACCTGCAGCGCCCCCCCTTCAGGGTGCTATCCCCCCATACTCCATCCCCTCATCCCGGTCCCGCTGCCTGCAGGCCTCCCCAGCCCTGTTGCCCTACAGGGGAGGGCAGTGCGGTGCTGTTGCCCTTGCACCTGCACAGAGAAATGACCTAAAGCCACCACACGATGCAAGGACACAGGGACATGGCCTGACACACTGCCTGCCAGGGATGAGCTCCTGTCTTTGGTCTCTAGTATCATCTTCTGCCTGGAACAGGGGCAATATTGGGTGGTGGAGGGCCCTGCACTGCCCTGGGAGAGCTGCAACGCTGATGTTCCTGGAGAAAGGCAGCTGAGTCCCAGGGACACAGCTCTCTGCAGTCACAGCAGCATCCCAGGGTAGTGCAGGACTCAGAAAGCTCACCCCCACAGGCTGCACTGCAGGCAGCCGAGACCCAGGGTGACACAGCCACATCAGCTGTCACAGACAGGTCACAACCAGCTCTAAGAGCAGAGAGTGGTCAATACTTCATCCTTCTGCAGGACCAGGTCTCTGCAGAGCCCATCTGCAGGCAGGGCAGCACTGAGCCATCACAGCAGGGGACGAGCAACCCTGGCTCTGGGCTGATGAGGTGGCACAGATGGGCTGGACATGTGGCCCTTGGACAAGGTGCAGCCCTGGGCTGAGATGGAGCCTGGGTGCTGCTGGAGAGAACTGAGGATACTCCTGGATGAGAGCTGCAGTGAGGGCAGAACTGCGGGTGCCACTGTCAGGAGGTGAGCAGACAGCTCCACCTCTAGAATCTGACTAGGCAGGAAAGCACAGATACAACAATCAGACACACAAATAAAAGATTAAAGGACAGAGTGTGGGGTGGGTCTGGAAGAGAGTATGAGGGGCCAGGCACCAGAAGGGACAGCAGAAGATATGAGCCATGGAAAGGAGGAGCCGGCAAAGTCCCAGCGCTCAAAAGACTGAGGCTGTGAACCTGCAGGTCTGGCACCAACAAAACCTCGGGAAGAAAATAAACTTCATAGCCCCTATGCTGCAAGTGTCTGTGGGAGGGAACGCAGCATGGGGACCATGTTGTGCTGCAGCCCCAGCACCCACCCTGCAGGGACACTGCCAGCCCTCAGCTGGGAAACTGATCTTCCTGAGAAGGCAGACTCACATCCCACAGATCTGCAGAGACTTAGGAGAAAAGTGCACCAGCTCCCCAGGCTGAGCTGACCCAGATGAGCTGGGCCTCAGTAGTCCCTCGCATGCCCAGATTTGCAGGGCAGTGAGCTGTGCCTGTGCCTTGGCCAGGGGAGGACGGAACAGCATCCTTCTGGGAGCTATCTGGGGCCCCCCAAAACACAGGAAACACCTCCACAGCCCCAGGGAGAGGGGAACTGGTCCCAGGCTCTAGGGGAGGTGAGGAGACATGTGCAGTGTCCCAAGCCCACAGCGATGTCAGCTCTGTGCTCCTGGCCTCGCTCACCCAGAATGGAGGAGCCAGGATATGGCACATCATCATCATCTCCCTCCCAGGAAACCTCCCCTCCAAACAAGAGCCACCCCAGGTTGCCAAGAGTCCTGGAGACACAGATCATGCTCAGATGCAGAAATTCATTGTGAGACAGTACATGGGGACCTCATAGGCAGCTCCCCACTCTCCCAGCAGTCACACCACAAATTTGGTCTTGGCAAGGGAGCCGCTCTTGGTGGCCGTATCCGCATGGGCCTGGTACCCAATGGCCACCTTCTGTGACAGGCCCAGGTGCTCCTTGTAGACACGCCTGAGGGAGAGAAGAGGATGCATGAACAGGGCAGCACCACTTCTCCCATTGGCCTCCAAACAGAGGGAGGCCTTATTCCCCTGTGCACTCTCCCCCCTGGAGCTGCATTACCCAATGTGGGTGACCCCTTCCCGGTTCTCTGCTTCTCGGGTCCAGATGGCAATCTTGTCCCCCTTGGTGCGGATGTTGATGACGGCCCCGCACACCTCATCACTGTACTCATCAAACATCTCCCCAATGAGGCACAGCAGCTGTGGGGAGGAGAAGAGGAGCCCAAGGGGAGTCTGGGACAGTCCCCACTGGGGCTCAGCCCTGGGGCAGGGGGAACACCACAGCCGGGACCCTCGAGTGGGGCTGCACTCACCGTCTCCAGCCAGAAACGGTCCAGCTCGGTGTGCCGCTGCTGCTTGGCCAGGGTGATGAGCCAGCGCCCACCACGCTTGTTCTGGCTGTCCTCCCACATGGGCTCAATGCCATCCTAGGGGCGGGCAAGGGGACAGTCAGGGTGCCAAGTACCCAGCCAGAGCTGGCTTGGGGAGCTGTGAATATCCAGCCAGACTTCCCCTCACACTTTATGGCCAGAGGCATCCTGACAGCCTTACCAGCACCCAGAGTGCCCCCCTAATGCTGGGGGGATTCTGACGATAGGGTATCATACCTTGAAGAGGGAGTAGTCACAGCCAGCTGCAAGCTTGCTGGCGAGCTGGATGTGACTGTACAGCCTGTGTTAGATGGAGACACAAAAGCAGGTGAGAATAGGTGCCTCAGGCTCAGACTCCCCCATCAGAACATCTCCAGAAGGGGCACAGCTGGCATGCCCACCCAATGGACACTCACGCCCAGAAGTCTTCTACAGTGCTGAATTTGGTGACGAGGCGCAGGTTTGCCTGCCACATCTTGCTCTTGTCATTCTTGAAGAACCACAGTGCCCATCTGGGGAGGGAGGGGAAATGAGGTGTTCAACCACGCCAGAGTCCCCCTCCAGCCCCAGCACACACCTCCCAGTGCTGGGAGAGGCTGTCCATGGCCAGATCTCCCATACCTGTTCTGCAGGGGGTGCTTGCCCAGGATCTCTGCCGGGAGCAGCTCTTGCTGCCGAGCCCTCTGCCGGCGTCGCTCCTGTTGCCTCTGCAGAGGGAGGTGGGACAGCCCCGAAGAGCCCCATGACCACCCCAGCAGGGAGCCTGCAGCCGCCCAGCTGCCTCCCACACTGGGTGCCCCGAGGGCTGGCAGGGCTGTCTGTGTTCTACAGCCTCTCGAGCCCACAGGGCGAGCACCCACCTGCTCCCCTGTAGCCATCCTGACCAGCACAGGCTCTCCTGGGCTGCCTCTGGCTCTTAAGTACCCACAGGCAGGCGGGATGAGGAGCTATCCCAGCTGCAGCTGGTGGGATGGGAGGGTGGTGTCCTGGGGAGAGGCTGCCAGGCCTGCCCTTCCTGGGGAGCAGAGAGATGGGGGATCCCTCTCTAGGGAAGGGAGTTGGAGGATGAGGGCAGGGGCTCAGAGTGGGATGGGGTCAGGATGAGGGAGTAGAATTGTGTAAGTTGGGGACCATGTGTGGGTACCATGATGTGGTATGGGCAGGGAGGGATGGTACACAGAAAGGGTGGGATAGCATCAGGTTGGAAGGTAGGGATAGGATGGGATGGGGAGGATGGGATCAGGATAGGATGTGATAGGGAGAGTGGGGGATGTCATGGGGAGGGGAAGAGTTCGGAATTGGATGCAGTGGGATGGGAAGGGGGTGGGATGAGGTGGGAAGAGGACATGATGAGAAGGGGATAGGAATGGCATAGAGACAGGGTGGAACGTGGAGGGAGTTGGATGGCGATAAGGATGGAATGGGGTAAGGGCAGCCTGTAGATGGAAAGCAGTGAGATCGGGACGAGATGGGAGAAGGATCGGGAGGAGACGTGACAGGGAGAGGGTAGGATAGGATGCGATGGGGGTCAGGACAGAACAGCATGCGGACAGCGTGGGGTGGGATCGCGACGAGTGATAGGGATGAGGAGAACGACTGTCCCGGCGTGCCGCGCAGTGCGGGGAGGGAGCCTGCGGGGCTGGGGCGGCGAAGGGCCGGGGGCGCCGCTGCCGTGCGGGGCGGTGCGGGGGCGGCGG
>VWPU01001449.1:0-14367 GCA_013398955.1 Callaeas wilsoni | reverse complement strand
GTGGGTGTGTGTGCGGGGGATGGGGTGTGTGCACGGTACGGCGTGGGTGCGTGGGGACAGGGGGGTGTGTGCGGGGCACGGGGGCTGTGTGCGGGACAGGGGGCTGCGGAGCAGAGGGCTCTGTGTGCCGGTGTGCGGCGCTGGGGCAGTGGGGAAGTGGCAGGGAAGGGGTCGGTGTGTGCCGGATGTGCGTGAGGAGGGGTGTGGGCAGTGTCGGGAGTGTGAGCGAGGGGAATGTGGGGTTGTGGGGATCTCAGAGCGGCTGTAAATCCAAACGTAACGGGTATCTGTTATTTCTTTGGGAGAAGCGGGTGCTGCTGCGCTGTGCGCTCCGGCAGCTGCGGCCGGGCCGGGGCCGGCCGGGCTCAGCCCGGACCCCGCTGGGACTCCGCGTCCCCGGGGAGGCAGTGCCGGCGCCGGAGCGGGAGCGAGTTTATGTAATAATTGGCTCTTACATAATGGTCTTTAGCACACCGCTTTAATTAGCACCGCTACCGGGGGCGTCCCGGGCAGCAGTGTCTGCAGGCTGCGGCTGGGGAGGACCCCGAGGACGGGAACGCACTGAGCAGGGCTGGCTCACTGGAGCTCCAGGTCAGTCTGCCTGACCTTAGGCGAGCGCAGGGCTAACTGGTGTTAGTGACTGCTGCTGGGGGGAAAACCACACCGCGTGGCTCTGTCAGCCAGCCGGTGTGAACGGGGGAGGTTTATTTAAAACACTGTTTCAGTCGGCTTTTTGATCAAGTATGTGAAAGTCATCATTGTTTCAATCTCATGTGGCTGAGAGGGACAGGAAGAGAAAGAAAGAAAAAGAGGACGGGGAATGGACTGAAAAAGGTTGGCAAACCTTGGCTTGTCTTGTGCTGTGGGTGCTTTTTTGGGTTTAGCTGTTGCTGGAGTTGGCAGTGTCAGCTGTCTATTATTTTGGTTTTGTTCTTTCTGTAGGACAACAAAAGGCATTGTGTGTGTTGGGAGATGCAGCGTCCCAGGAGACTGCAGGCGAGCCTTGGACAGTGAATTGGCACTGCCTTTTCCATCTGCTCTCCTGACATCAGCAGTAAAATTATGCTGTGTCTTTGCCTGCTCTCACCGGGTCGCCAGAATCATGGTGGTGGGGTCTGTTGGAATGCTTGTCTGCTCTTTTCTGCTTTAAGTATGGGTAGCACACTTCAGAAATGTTTTGTGGCACATCGCTTTGGGTTCCAAACAGGATTTCAGCAGTCCTTGGGTTGTATCAGTAGGCCTTCAGTTTAGAATAGCTCAAGGTGACTTTTACTTCCTGCTGATTTCTTGGAAACGTTTTCATGCATCTGATCTGGCTGGTTTCTCGTTATTTCTTGTGAAGTGCCCTGCTAAAAAGCCAGAGTTGTAGCAGCATGTAGTGTCTTTGACCCGAGCACCTCAAAGTGTTGGAAAGCTCACAGAGAATTCCCTTGTTCTCAGTGGCTGCTAGTGGGATCTTTTGGGAGTAATTGTACTTGCAGTGCTGCCAAACAGTGAGTTTTTGAAATCTATGGGGCAAAATTCTGTTGTGAGTGAACATCTGGTAGTACTTAGCAGTATCGCACAGCTGGAATACCTTACTGGAAGCAGGAGGCAATGTGAGGACCTGGCCTGTGGCAGCTGAAGAGCTCCAGCTGCTGAAGTGCCCGAGGTTTCAGAGATCTTCACTGCTGCTTGTTCTAATTGCCCTCCAAATGAGCAAGCCAAATAGTGAACCTGTGAAAGGTGACAATGTAACTGTGTTATAGCTTTCACTGCACCAGAGTGCACAGCGCGGCGAAAGAAGCATTAATTAACCTGCTGTAGAATCTGCCTTCAGCTGTGTAAAATACCCTGCCTGCCTGAAGGTTGCTTAAGAACCTTGAAGGTAAAAAAAAGAACAGCTGAGCTTTTAAGCTGTAACAGAATTGGAAAGGTAGACTGGCTTGTTCTAGTTGTGAGGATCATGGCAGGTCACATAAATCATTAACTGGCCACATAGTTCAGTGTTTCCGTAGGGTTTAAGTACTTATCTTCTGTTGGGTTTGAAGTTTCCAGTCTACTAATAGAGTTGTACTCTATCAGGCTGTTTTGAGAGTTGTGCATTAATTGTCACTGAAGTCCCTATTTTCAAGCTCGTTGGATCTGTTTGTTCTGTGTCATCTTAGATAAGGCCTTCCATTGTACAGTTTCCAATAACATTTCTTGTAACGTTGCCATTTTTTCTTAGTCTTGCCACAGTGAGGGAAAAAAACCTGTCTGGAAAGTAAAAATTATGTTTTCTGATGAGTTAAGAGGAGCAGTCATATCCTTGGTTATAATTAAGTGATGGAACTTGTATCACTTTTAAGATGCCTTTATCGATAGCAATCTCTTTTGGAAAAAAAGTTCTGAATATTTCTGAGAGCTCTAGACATGCTTTTGTAGTTCTATAAGGAAAGCTTCTTATGAACTTTCTAATTATTTTCCCTTTCCTACATTTATATTCCAGGCTGCAAGGACATTCTGTGTTACTGAAGGAAGGTGCTCCATTTTTGGAGTGACTTATGATGTCAAGAACTGTATCATCCTGGATCTTAAGCTCAGCCAGAAGCAGCATTGTTTTACAAGGGAAAGGACGTTGGTACTCCATCCGTATCCCAAATAGAAACAAGGTCAAATGGAAGCTTGTGTTCTCCAAAACATGTCCCTACCCTGCTGGGAGCTGCAGCTTAGACAGGACTTTCTCCTTGCCCAAAGCCTTCCGACACACTTCCACCGAAGAAGAACATTTTTCTTTCCAGCTGTCTCCGGCACAAATCAACGACATACTCCGAGCAGGTGAACTATCCCACAAAACCCTGGATTTGAATGGCAAGAATGCAAGCTCCGTGCTGAGGTTTGAAAGCAACCAGCTGGCCTCCAACAGCCCCATAGAGGACCGGCGGAGCGCGGCCACGTGCCTGCGGACGGCGGGGATGATGTTCGGGGTGTTCGACGGCCACGCGGGCGCCGCCTGCGCCCAGGCCGTGAGCGAGAGGCTGCTGCACTACATCGCCGTGTCCCTCATGTCCCGCCAGAGCCTGGAGGAGATCGAGCTGGCCGTGGAGGCCATGAAACCAGTGCGGCCCATCCTGCAGTGGCACAGGCATCCCAGCGACGTAGGGTACCAAGAAATCACCTCGCAGTACTTTGAGAACCTCCGGGTTTACTGGCAGCACTTGCTGGACCTGGACACTGAGCTGGGGTTTAGTTTAGAAGAAGCCATGATTTGTGCGTTCAAAAGGTTAGACTCAGACATATCACTGGAAGTTCAGGCTCCTCAGGAAAATGAGCTGATGAGAAATATTGCCCTGCAGGTAGCTTTTTCTGGTGCAACAGCCTGTGTAGCTCACATTGACGGTGTTCACCTACACGTGGCAAACACCGGTGATTGCAGAGCTGTTTTAGGGGTTCGTGAAGAAGATGGAACGTGGTCTACTCTCCCTCTAACCAGAGACCACAATGCCTATGATGAATTTGAAATTAGAAGATTGAAGAGAGAACATCCTAGATCTGAGGAGAAAACCCTATTTGTGAATGACAGATTACTGGGGATTCTCATGCCCTCCAGAGCTTTTGGAGACGTGCAATTAAAATGGAGTAAAGAATTGCAACACAGCATTCTCGAGAACAGCTGTGATGTTGAGGCTCTAAACATTTACCAGTACGTTCCTCCAAACTACCACACCCCCCCTTATTTAACTGCAGAACCTGAAGTCACATACCACAAATTAAGAAGCAAGGATAAGTTTCTCGTTATTGCTTCAGATGGGCTATGGGAGATGTTGAGTAATGAGAAGGTTGTAAAGCTTGTTGCTGGACACCTTACAGAGCTCAGCGTGCAGAAACCACCTCTGACTTTTAAGAAACCAGTCAATTTGGGTTACATGCACAACTTGTTGCTGCAGAGGAAGAGCAAAGGCCTGGCCTCCCTGGACCGGAACATCGCCACCCATCTGATACGGCACGCGATCGGCAGCAACGAGTACGGCGAGGTGGACCCCGAGAAGCTGGCTGCCATGCTGACGCTGCCTGAGGACCTGGCCAGGATGTACAGGGACGACATCACAGTCACCGTGGTGTACTTCAACTCAGAAACTATTGAAGATTACTACAGGAACCACGAGTAGAGCCTTGCGCTGCTGCAGTTCAACACCACTAGCGAACTTTGATACTGGACCGTTCCTCTCCTTCTCTGGTAGCCGAGCTGCTACAGTGTCTGCAAGTTCCTAAATCTTTTTGTTACTTACTGGCTTTGAAAGCAGCTTTCTAAAAGGTGAAGTTTCCCTGGGTTTCCAGGTTTGTACACACTGAAGAAAAATGTTATCATAAAACCTCACTGAAGTGTAACTGAACTAAAGATTGTGGACCAGTTCTGATTCCATGAGAACCTCTGGTAAAACTTTCCAAATGAACTAACAAGGCAAATTTCACTGAGACTGGTACAATTTAATAGAGATGGCTAATAGGTGTAGCTGCATGGAGTGTCAGGCTCTGCTCTTGTGGAGAATGAGTAGCATCCTATTGAAGCACTGTAACTGAATTAAATAAATTAACTACCAAGCCTTTTTTGGTTGTGTCAAATATTTTAAAAAATTGCCCCATATTTATAAAACAACATGAAAGAAGGCTGTTTAAAGAGCCCTGGGACTGTCAGATGTCTTTCCTGATTCTCTTCCTTAAGCAAGGGAAAAATTTTATTTTCTTGTGCAATTCTTTATAAGTGTGAATGCATATTCTCTTAACTTGTGTGACACCTTAGAGTTCAAGCATGTGAGGGTCTTCGTGATTCCCTGTTCAGAATTTAACAGGACTAGATGTAAGCATTTAAGTATTTTCCTTAAAGAATGTATTCTTTATTAAATATTGATCTATAAAGTGCTGCACATCAAATCCACCAACTGTAATTTTGTCAGATCTAGAAGTTCAGAAATTCACCTAAAAGTAAATACAGCAAAAGAGAGCATGTTTCTCTCCAGATTTAACTTAGAAGAAATAACAGTGGTGATACTTCTCCAAAACATGTTTAATCTTTCATTCTTGCTTTTCCTTATAGGTACAGAGTTATTTTCCCTGATGAATGTATGTTTTTGTCTCTGAACATACACAAAAGTGTATTTTACAATGGTTTTCTTTTATACTGAGCTTTCCAGAGTGCCATCCAAGCTTGCAAATTAGCTTTTACATAAGGTGTTCTCTGGCGTTCCTTGTTTACACACAACAGGAACTGCTGCCCACAAGGATGTGCGTACTGGGAATATAGGACTGTTTACTGTTCCTGCTGCTGAGTAAGAGCTCATGTGGGTGCAGCAGAGCAAATAATAACACTGCTTTTTTTCTTAAATTCACTTAAAACAAAACCATTGTCCTTCTACAGTTTAGCAGATGAAAAGGTTGGGTTTTTTTTCTAAAGATCTTAAGTAGGTGAGGTCTTGGAGCTTAAACTGGTAGAATTTATGGATTCAGGGCTCTTTGTATACTTTCCCTTGCACATAAAATTCCTTAGTGCTTTTTTCAGGCATTTAATAATCTGTTTTGAAGATGGAATTAGAAGGAGAAGGAAGCTAAAACTGTTGAAAAAATATTCATGCTTTTGACTCTTCAGGACTGACTGTAATTCAGTGCTAAAATTGCAATCACTGAATGCATCCTTAAAACAACTTCTGAGTTTACTGTTAATTTTTTTTTCATCTAGTACACCCTGGAATACATCAGCCATTCAACCTGGAGGCAGATTCAACGAGTAGGTCTGTTCCCCTTGATACCAGCAAAGCAGGATTTGCCTCAGGAAATCTGCCCCGAGCTCTGGGTGATAAGGGCTGCAGGCAGACTTTGGGTTTGTGCCAGATGCTGCAGAGGTTGCTGAAGTTCTTGTTGCTGGAGTGCAGCTGGCTTCAGAGGGTGCCCTGCTCTCATCCTCGAGGCTGGTGCTGTGGAGGCTGAGGTTTCCTGTGCCAGGAGAGGCAGGCAGGGAAGGTCGGGCCTGTGGTGACCTCGGGAGGGGTCTGCTCTGCCCGCAGGGCAGTGGCTGAGGAGGGGAGAGCTCCTCAGCAGCATCCCTGGGCCCTTCTGGCTTCAGTGGGCTGTTCGTGTTTGCTCTTACAAATCCTCTTGTGTGATCAGTTACATCCTTCACTGCTTGCAATTTGGCCATTGTACTGGTTTGAAAGCAAAGCCAGTGAGAAACTCCAAGTCAGAAGTACAATTTAATAGGAAAAACAAAAATAAATGCAATAGTACAAAAAGAAACCACTGACAGAGTCAGGATACAACCTGACACCCTGGCAGTCAGGGTGTTGATAGCAGTCCAATAAAATGGTGACTGCAGTCCTCCAGAGTTCTGCTGAAGATGGTTCTGTTGAAGCAGTGATCCTGTAGAAAAGGTCTGGTCTTCACCTGAAGGTCCAGTGGTAGCGCTTGTCCTCTGGGAATCCAGTAGGTAAGGGCTGGCTCTGGTGTTCAAAATCTTAGCTTATATCCGGGATGGGATGCTTGGTTCCTCCCTCTGGGCAGAGCATCTCACCATGGGAGGATGTAATTTTGTCAGTCATGTGGGGAGACTGGATGGCCCATTAACAGGAGATATCCCCCCAGAGGGAGGATGGGTCATGGGAGAGATAACAAACCCTGCCCTGGTTTCAACAGCTGGCCCATGAACAGGAGATAGTCCGGAGAGAGGAGGCAAGGGACACAGCCCCACCTGGTTTCAACAGCTCATGAAGGTGGTAACAGAATACACTGCAAACCAGGACAGCCATAAAGTAGTGAAAAGAAAGCATTTCTCGACAACCTCTTAATAGAGAAATTACTTAGCAGTGGCACAAAGGTGCCAAAGCATTATCAGAGAGAACCAAGACCTGTTTTATGAAAATAGTCTAAAAAACATTTAAGGTAGAGCCAACCTGCTGCTGCAAGAGTAGTGTAGCAAGCCAGCAAGTGTCTAGTCATAAAATAAACACAAATTTCACCATGCACTGGTGAAATCCAGGTCATCTTTTCAAAGAGTCACTGTGGCACTTTTTCATCAAATGTAGTTCCTGGAGATGTTGTTGTGTGGGGATTGTAACTGTGATGCCTTAGGATTTTAGCTTTTATATTTTCATATATCTGTAATCCTGCAATTCTTTAGTGTGTAACTCTGAGCTCCGTACAGAGTGTTAGCAACTGCTTTTCCCATTTTGGTCAGACACAACAATTCCTCTCCAGGCCTGAGAATCATGGACACCTCACTGTCCCAGGCCCCGAGAAATGGAAACAAAAGTGAGTTGGGGGGAGCAAACTGAGAGAATGGGACTGCACTGCCTGAAGCTGGAATTGCACAATTAACCTCTGATATGCAAATGGACAGAACTTCTATCTGTCCCAAAAACGTTTGGCTGTGTCCATCCTGGGTGCAGTCTCTGCGAGACTCCTGCACTGCCCAAGGTGCGCCCTGGGAAGGCCTTTCAATAAATCCCTGCCCTTTATCCTTTCCATAAATCCCTGCCCTTTATCCTTTCTCTCTGTCCAGCCTCTGCTCCAGGGCAGCCTCTATGAGGCATCAATTGCACCTGCAAATTGGTAACGATTTTTTGAGGGAAGGTGTCTGAAAATCAGAAAGTTATTTCCCACTTTGTGGTGAGTTTGCTCAGTTTTGACTTGCAGCACTGTAATCATCTATGGTGAAAAAGGATAATGTTAAACTACTTTAAAAGTTTGATTTGGTTTGGTTTGGTTGGTTTTTAAAATACAAGTCATGGATTCAACTGCATATTTCCTGGAATTTGTTGCTGTCAATGAAGGCAACCCACCCATACTTAGAGCCATTTAGGTTGGAAACGATCTCTAAGATTGAATCCAGCCATTTAGGCCACCACTAAACCATGTCCCCAAGCACCTCATCCACGTGTCTTCAAATATCTCCAGGGCTGGTGACTCCACCACTGCCCTGGGCGAGCACACAGGGAAAGACAGGAACCTGCCAGGAACTCTTCCCCCTCCACAAAATGAGTGTGAGCTAGAACTGAGGAGGATGAGAAAACCCCAGGGTGAAAAGTCCACCCCCGCTGAAGTGTGTGAGAGCTCTGGAAACGCAAAGCTGGTTCTCTGAGATGCCAAGCACGTGGCAAAGACAGCCTTCAGGTAGGCAAGGTGTTACTGTGCGTTCTCAGCAGAACACTGAGTTTTGTGTTCTCAGGTTACACCTGGGACTGTGAGGTGACGGAGCTGTGGATTCTTGCCACAGAGCCCCTGGACATCCACACTCTGTCCCTGCAGGTGACAGAAGCAGCCAGCTGGAGGTGGCACACCCCAGTCAGCTCCTGTGGGCTGCTTCATTCATCCCATGGAACAGCTGAGCAGCTCGGGCCCTCTAAGCACTGGCGTTCACTTGTACTTCCATGCTCACAGGAGAGCAAGGTGACAATACTGTCCCCCCTCCTTTCGTGGTCTCTGACAGCTGGGATCAGGTGACTCGAAGGAACTGTGCCTGGGCAAAATGAGGGGCATCCTCTCTGAAAGCCTGAGGCATCTTCAGCCCTGAAGAGCTGCTGGAACAGAATAAAGTGTGCACTGTGCTGAAGTGTTGCACTTTTCTTGCAATTCCTTTCAGTCTCAGTTCTCTGCAGTTATTAGGTGTGCATATTTACTCAGAACAAAAATCACATTTTGAGGTCACTGCAGAAATTAGAGGTTCTGCTGCACTGTGGCAGTGTACACAGTGAAATGTTTCGTGATGAATTCACCCACTAGAACCATGGTAAGTTGTGTGAGTTCAACAATTTACTGAAATTACCTGAATTGACAGCAGTTCGATTGTGTCTTCTATCCAACGTGTTTTTAAAAAGTTCCAGATTTCAATCACTCTAAATTCTCAGTAATGTGTACACCATACGCCAGTGGTGAGGAAAATTGTACTTATTTGAACTGGATCATAGATATTTTCATCTATTAATTGCTCCATCAATTAGTGCAATCAGAGCTAACTGGCACTAATAAAAGTAGTATTTGGTGACTTGGAGAGTCAACAGTGTTTAAGTGAGCAAATAACTGCATTAACCTGCTCCTGCAAGCTCGACGGTGTGAAGGTTTGATAAGAACATTTAGAGTTCTTATCATATTGCAACATATTGTAACATATTGCAACTCCTGCAATACTGAAAATCTGTTGGAATGCGCATCTCTGCAGGCAGTCTGGTTTAGGTTAGATAGTTCTGCTTGCCTTTTGTGTTCTTCACGTCCACAGCAGTCAGAGAAGTAATAGTTAATTGCAGTCACACAAATTCTGTGTCTTAAAATGTGATATTATGGGCATTATGACCCTTAAGTGAAACATCTGAGGTTAAGCATGGAAGTAAATAGTAGAAAAATATTGTTTTCTTCCCTAAAACTTACATCTTGAGCTCAAATGCGGCTTTGACACTTTTTTCCTGCAGAACTTCTAAATTATTAAACTTATCTAATGTATTCAGACCTCCATAACATAGTTGGAGTTTGGAGAGGGTCTTTTCTTTTTTGTAACTTTTTTTGTGGTTGATGAGGGGAGATCACTGTTTTTCTAAGTAAAAATATTCCTTTCCCACTGAAAACTCATCTTTATTAAATGGATGAAAGGCAGTGTTTTGGTTGCTGCACTGGAATGCAGCTCCTAGGGAAATGTGCCAGATTACAGGTCAGAGAGCACAAATGTTCAACCTGGGGTAGAAGAAAACAGCTTGAGCAGGTGCGAGTTTGCTGAAGTGTTTGTAGCTCTGGGGGTTTTCCACAATGAAAATAACTCTTAATAAATGAAAGTAAAGACATCTTGACACTCTTGAGGTTCCACCAAATTAACCAGGCAGCACAGGGGACACGAGTTCACTGGCCAAAGTATCCAAACCGGGCTTTAGTTAATTTGACTCTTACAGAAAGTTACTATAACTTTGATATGTATGTGTTCATCAGTTAAAACATCATTGTAACATTCAAAATGTTGCAATTGTCTTAAAATAATGCAAAAACCCCCTACAACACCTACAGAAACAATAAATCCTTAAATTGCAATAGACCAGCAGTTAAAACATCATTGTAACATTCAAAATGTTGCAATTGTCTTAAAATAATGCAAAAACCCCCTACAACACCTACAGAAACAATAAATCCTTAAATTGCAATAGACCAGTAGCAAGGCAAGTGTTCCTATACTTTGTCTTTGAGGCTTAATTTTATGCCCATTAATTTCAAGTATTTCTCTGTTCTTGGGGAACTGGGTAGAGAGAAAAGAAAATTATTTGGGATCGATTTTTTTTTCTTCCGAATGAAGATACTTGTCTAAACTCCGAGGAAGAGTTTTTTGGTATAAAGTTGAACAGAGGTTCTGTGTTTGGAGCCACAGTTGTGATGAGAACTGGAGGCAGAGCTGTGCCCACCTTGGGGTTTTGTCAGGTACCAGTTTGTCACGCTGCCGGTGCGTGTTCTGTACTGCCACAGGCTGAATACTTCACGAGAAAGCAGAAAGGGAAGAATCCAAGGCGTGTGTTTCTCTTGGGGTTACAGAGCGTGGTGTGACATGAGGAACACATTTTCCCTCCTTTGTACCTGTGGTGGGGATGTTAACCTTGAAACTGTTACTGTCCAGCAGGACACCTGGCCCTTCACCAGATCCTTGTGTTCACCCTGAAGGACCGGCTCACGTGCTCCTCTTGGATCTCTGCACCTTTCAGTCCTGTGGGAGTCATTTCTGTGCTGGTGGCTCAGGGCCATCACAGCCTGGCCCGTGTCTTCAAATATCTCCAGGGCTGGTGACTCCACCACTGCCCTGGGCGAGCACACAGGGAAAGACAGGAACCTGCCAGGAACTCTTCCCCCTCCACAAAATGAGTGTGAGCTAGAACTGAGGAGGATGAGAAAACCCCAGGGTGAAAAGCCCAGCCCTGATGAAGTGTGTGAGAACTGGCACCCCAGCTGGCACCCCAGGGCACACGGGGCACCTCTGCTGGAGCTTGGCCTCCTGGAGCCCGGGTCTCAGGGCCTGCGGGTGCTCTGACTGAAGCTCTTTAACATCCTCGAGGAAAAAGGTGGCTGGGAGCCCGCAGTTGTGGCAGGGAAGCGTAATTATGGTTTTTATTTGGGTTAAGGGAACTTATCTGGGCACTTTTCTTAAGGAGAAAAACTGTATGGCTTGGTGAGGTTTTTTCGAATTAAACAGTGCAGAAGGAAGCTGTGGTCAGCAGGCAATGTTTAAAATTATATGGCCAGCAGATGAGTGGGCCATAAAGCATTACTTCCCATGCCTCCCTGCTGAAATTTTGGAGCCAATCCTGCGGGGACTTGTTCTAGGGCTGGTAGCTTAGTTCAGACTCTGGCTTTGTGCTTCTCCCAAACCAGCCCAGAGGTGCTGCCTGTGGAAGAAGTTCTTGGCAGTAGGTGACGGCAGTGCTTTGGGAGCCAGCACCCTGCTGCCAGCGCGGGGGTTCTGACCTCGCGGGCTGGAACCCCGGACATGCTCTCTTCTATTTGTGCTCGGTTTCTTTGTTTTGTCCCCTCTGAAATGGGCTTGGTTGCTCTGAGGTGGCTCCGACACCACGCCCCGCTGTTCTGTGGTGTTTTTCTTAACGAGGAGAATTCCCGTTTCAGTGCGCTGCTGGAGAATCCTTGATCTGGTACCTGTAGAGCCGGAGCTGGCCAGACGATGTCACCTGAGCTTTGCAAAAGGATTGCTGTGCTGCGCTCACCCTCGTTGCTCTTACACGCTCATAACATGAATTTCAGGAAATGGAAAGGAAACCCCACGAATCACCTGCACGCATCTTAAAAATTCTAATTTTAAATTAATTTTTAATTAATAAATGTGATTTATTAGTTGTTCGAACTTGTGAATGGGGTGGTCTGAGCAAGAGTTTAGCTTCAGTTCCTTTTCCAAACCAGCTTTGAACGGCCCAAGTACCCTAAGGGGTTAAGCTTGGTGGAACAGTCCCCTTGTCCTGGCACTGTGAGGCACAGGAACAGGAAAGTGAAGCCAGGACACACCTGCCCGAGCTTCCCGGAGAGGCTTCGGTAGCACGAGAGCAAAAGATGCTTCCAAAGCTGAGGAATCTTTGCTCAGCCCCAACGCCAGGGTCTGCTGCTGCTGCTGCCGTGCAGCTCCAGCTGCAGTGCTGCCCCAGGTTAAAACATTTTCATTCGGCCCCAAACCGCGCTGTGCCTTAGGTTAAAACGTTTTCATTCGGACAGACTTCCAGCCCGGGAATCGCGTAGGAATGCTCCTGGAGGAGCTTGCTGCTGGGAGGAACGGGGATACACTCTTAGTCTGGGTGTTCGCAGAGATGTCTTGCTCTAACCTCATTGTCAGCTGGCATTCTTGAGTAAAACTAGGGTTTCCCCACCCTTTATCCTTTCCTTTTACCTCCAGTTCTTTTTTTTCTGGACATAGTTGCCTGCACTGGATGCAACTTATCAAAACTGGCATTTTCTGGGTATTCTTGCTGTCGCATTTCCCACGTGCCTCTGCCCCTCCTATTCCTGTTACTCCCTGCTATTATATTTTCTGATTAGTGTCCTGAGCAACTACATCAAGAAAAAGGGGCAACACTGTAATTTTAGAGCAATATGAGAAGGGGAACGTGGCTTTCTTCCACGCAGAAGGGCGAGGGAATTCCAGAGTGTGACCGGACGTGCTTCCAGCCAGGTGCACATGTGAATAACTCACAATTCCATAGAAAAGCTTCTCCCACCGTTTCCTGCTACCACAGCAATGCAGTTTTAGCACAGCAGGTAACACCCCTCTGAAGTGCTGGGGGACAGAGGAATCACTTTGTCCTCTTTGTTATTTGTTAAAAGTAATGCATCCTCCTCTTAAACCAACCTTACCTTTGGTGTAATCCCAGACTTCAGCCTGGGATTTGTCTGAGTCTGTTCCTAACCACTCGCCATGAAAATAAAAAAATCAGACAATAAGTGGCAACTCAATGGAAAGATTAAGATGCTGGGCAGTGGTGGGGCAGGGCAAGGTTGTGGACTTGCTCCACACATGGCCCTGGGTCAGGGTCTGATCTCAAACCCATTTGGAGCCTTTGCTAACCAGACCTTCTCTATGCTCTTGCTCTTTTAGAAGTGAAATCCAGTCATTTGGCCAGATTTTCAGAGGAAATAGGTCATGATTAAAATCTTCCAGGGTTGGGGTTCATGTTGCATCATCCTATTCTAAAAAAAACCTGGAATAGTTATCTCTGACTGTTTGCAAGCATGGGTAAAACAAATAAAATCAGTGCATCCAGCCCTAATTCTGATGTGCCATGCATTCAGGAACCTGCTGTTTGCCAGGGGTTTTCTCTGCTGTGAAATCCCCTGTGAATTCCCAAGGCAGGCACACAGAACCTTCCCCTCACTTGCAGAGTTCAGTTTATGAATGAGAGATAATTGCTGTATTATCGAAGCTATGACAATAGTAGTAAAATCCTAACGCTGCTGAAAAAGGGATTTATTTATTTTTATTATGATTTTGTTTGTGGTAAGCCGCGTGTCTCTCAAATTTTTGGCTGCAGTGGAGCAGATGGCACTGGCCAAGAGTCTGAGTTTCTGTGGTGAAAACCCTGAAACCTCTGTAAAACCCACAGAAACAATTGGACATTGTTGCCCTTCTCTGACCATGTGATGTAAAGGAAAAGGGGCTTCAATTTCATTTTGGCTTCAATTTTGTTTTGACTTCAATTTTTGTGTGGATTTTTAACCACATGGTGTGCTTGCTTATCTGGTTACCTTCATTTCCTTTTCTGGAGTGAGGGTTAATTTTTAAATGGCTTTTTCATTTATTTTTTTCCCCCCAGTCAGGCTTTTAGAGGCACTCTAGTGTCATTCTCAGTGCATGCTAGTAATAAATATTTCTACTTGATTCACCTGCCAACTCATCTTTTATTCATCCTGCTGATGAAAACAATCTCCCACAAAACTTCTGTTGCTGAGAGAGTTCAAAAACTTTCCAGTTATGGATGTAACTGATCGCCTTTTCAGCTTAGTGCAAGACTTTTCTATTACTTTTTTACACATCTTTGAAGAGGTTAGGAATTGTAAAGTTCTGATGTTAATTAGAGCAAGAGGAAGAATGTAACCCAGGAAATGGAGCAACAGGTGAACCTGCTCTTACTTTATGTTCTTTTTGCAAAATACCACTGTGTTAAAACCCAGCAAATATCAGCTGTAATCAAACAGCTCTCCTCAAGTTGTATTTTGCAATTATGTCTTGTAAAAAATGGCAAATTGCTACAGGAGCCTACTTATCTGGTTAAAATGTAACAAAATTACTAAATAAATTTGAATAGGTTGTACTATTCACCAGACCAACTGATTGCTGCAGCTGTACATATCTAATATATATATAAAATATGATATATATAATATAATATGATATATAAT
>VWPU01001447.1:0-26793 GCA_013398955.1 Callaeas wilsoni | reverse complement strand
CACCTGTCCAAACCGAGACAGGCCTCTAGCGAGTGCAAGCAGATGAACACAGAGATGCTGTGTGAGTGGGGGACCATGGCCTTTGCACTGAAATCCAGCAGATCGTATGGAACCAAGCAGCAGTCTACACCACAGAGGAGAGAAGGAAAGAAGTGTAAATACTGCATCCTGGCTGCTGCCATTCTGCTCTCTCTGGAGCAGGGAGGAGTAGAGTTGCAACTCAGGCCTGTGTCTCTAAGAGAACATTAAGAAAACATTAGGAAAAGAGCAAATGAATCTAACAAAAAAGACATACACCCCCAAAAAACCCCAAACCCAATTACAAAACTCCCCACCAAACCAACACACAAACAAACAAAAAAAGCAAAGTCCGCCTAACCCACAAACAGCCCAATATGCTGAATCTGCATAGTTTACATTCTGCTCAGGGTCTCTCCAGTCCAGGGCTGGAATTGCAGGAGGTGCATAAAGGCAAGAATTTGGAACGTCCAGGAGTAGAACAAGAGGGAGTGTGGACATGCAGAGGACAGAGAGAGAAATCCTTAGTAAATGCAGGATGAGAAGAACAACAGCTGCCAGAGGCCAAGGGTTGAGGTGCCTTGTCCCAGAAG
Organism: Callaeas wilsoni; assembly: GCA_013398955.1. Lineage (NCBI taxonomy): Eukaryota > Metazoa > Chordata > Aves > Passeriformes > Callaeidae > Callaeas > Callaeas wilsoni. Next base: position 26,182 of record VWPU01001447.1, on the reverse strand, counting down.
AGCTATGTAAAGAATCTTGCCCAGCGCCTGTCCATAGTGTCCCAGGCTTGGTTGTTCTGTGATAACAGCTAAAGCTGCTAATATATATTGGGAAAAGAAAAAGATAAGAAAAGACAAGAAAAAATAAAAGCAAATAAAAGGTTAAAAAAAAAAGAAAGAAAAAAAAAAGACAGCAATGATAATGATGACATTCATTTGGAAAGAGTAATTTAGGAAGGATTCAACTCTGGCACAAGCTGAGACCAAAAAGGAGACCTAAGGAGAGGGGTAACCATTCTGATAAAATAATTCGGTTGTTTTACTGATAACAAAACAACTTAAAATTGCATGCAAAGATAAACTGAGTTGTATTTTAAATGATGATAATTTCCTCCAATGAGCTTTGAGCCTGCTATAAACGTGTTTAATACTCTTAAGTTATGGCTTACTTTGAGTACATTTGGATGTACAGACACTGCAGGAGCATCTCAGGGAATTAACCATGCAGCTGATAATAACTACAGAATTGAGAAGCGTGCTTCTTTGCTCCATGTCCAGTGTGTGGCTCTCCCACCTCACCCAAAATCAAAGGAGCTTTGTGTCTTTCTACTGTACTGTTTCTTTCTACTTTCACCTTCTGCTCTCGTAGACTGAATTTCAAGCAGGTCAATACATGGGAAATAAGGTGTCACTGCCCCCTTGGCCTGCAAAATCAGATAGATGGCAGCTGACACCTTAGAAATGTATTCTCCTGCATTTGCCATGGCAAGAAGATAGCTTTTATGGTGAGAAGAGGTCATTTGGCACTACTGTTAGTGCTGCTGCAAATGTTTCCATATGTATGGAATGCTCCAGAGCTTCATGAAAATCTGCAGGCTGTTTCTGTTTTCCTTTTTTCTTTCCCAGCTAGCATCCTACAGCCATACTGAGTTCTTAGTATTCCAAAAGAGGAGAAAGATACCTTTATTTGAGAGAAGAAATACAAGGTACTTCTGCTGTACATTTTCCTACATTTTACACAGGCTTTCCACAGGAAGGTAGCAGTTGTCATATAGATCAGACCACTAACCCCTTCAAGTTCAATCAGACTGTGGCCAGTCCTGACACTTTCAGAGGAAGGTTTAAGAAACTGTACTTAGGAATTCCCAGCCATGGTAGGAGGCTGTGGGTGTTCTTTTCACCCCAATAATGTGGCAGTGAATTCTTCCTGTTACTTTTGTTGTAACCTGAAGATAAAGCTAACCCCTTTTGGACATGAAATAGTGCTGGCTCAGAATTTAGATGCATTCATTCCCCTACACATGAAAATCCCATTAGGGTGGGATTTCGCAGGCTGTATGATTCACATACTGGCAAACTGACATTCATAAGTATTTGGATTTACAAAACTGATGAGCTCACAAAACTCCCATTGTAATCTGCAAGAAATAAAGATACAATAAAATGATTTGACATTATGAACAGTAAATACTCCTATCTTTTTGCTGCCAAAATTTACTGTTATTAAGAAACTAGAAGTATTGTTTAGCAGCTAATAATAATAATACCAATTTGTCTGCTGGTAGATTGATCTCCCTGGTTGTGGATGATCTGTTTTCTCTGCAAGTAATGGTATTGCTTATATCTATTGATACTCTTTCCAAGTTCATTCATTACTGTATTTTTCAAAGGATGGTTTAGATATTAGCTAATGTGTAGTACTCTCTTTTGAGATTGGCATGGGATAAGTCTTATTTTAGAAAAGAAGGAACTGAGACTTTTTAAAAATAAGCAATTTTTCCTTCTTTAGTAGTGCCTGAAATCGCTCAGTCATATTTTTAGGCTTAGTCTGTAGTGCCTCTTTTTGAAATATTTGAGAGCACTGTGTCTGTGTGCTTTTATTTTATGTAATTTGACATGAACAGAGTAATTACACATTAGACTCAGAGGTGTCAAGAAGTGGTCTCAGAATTAGTTTCATGGTCCAATCCTATTATGGGTTTTAGCCAATGATCTTGGATACATCTGTGAATTAGCACTTGAGTTGCAACACCCCAAGGTGTGCAACGCTGTTGGTTCTATTCTGCCAGTTCTGGGTATTCTCAGCTAATTGTTTTGACCTCTCTAGCTCCAGTAATATACATGGCTGAAAATCCATTCTCTTAAATTCTTAACTATAGGTGTTAGATTTCAGATAGAGATTATGTGATACTACTTATGTCTTGGCAATGTCTTTTTCTCTGAGCTCCCATTCTTGAAATGTTTGGCATAGTTATAGCTTTCTCACATGGGGGTTATTTATTTACTCTGTGTAACTTATACTATTGTAAGACTTCTGCATATCTCTCAAATATTTATATGAACATTTGAACATGTGGAAGAATACTTAATATAAGCTACTAGTTTTATATACAAACAAGACCAAAAAAAAGTGGAGCTTATACCTCAGCCTTCTATAATTTCTGCATAAGCTATTATTTGACCCAGATTTCCTAAGGACTTAGCCCAACTTTGCAAAATTTTATCGAAGTCCTAAACACCCAAGGAAATATCTTTACTGAAATCCTCATGTCACTGAATTAATAGAATGTACATATACTGTAATAGAGCAAGGAATTTACCCCTGAACTTCAAAGAACTTCTGTGACCTGGAAAAAAAAAATCCAGAAACTGTTTTCCTGTTTTGGCATTACCAGGACTAATGCAACAGAATTATATTTTTAGGTATGTGCACATTATTCCCAAACACATTTAGTCTAGACTTAAACACTCTTGACAGTCCAGAGGTGCTCCTGGATATTGCAAAGGGAGCTGTGAAGCAGAGCAGGAGCTGCGCTTGGATGGTGTACATAAACACTTTGAACGTTACTTAGTCTGGTTAAAACTAAATCCAACTTCTTAAAGCAAATAAATTTCTTCTTCTTCTGTAGAAGTTGCAGGTAGTAGCTCAGCAATAGATAAGGTCAGCAGTGTCTGACCACAGTAAATAGTGCAATGGTAAACACTACACAGTCTGTGCTGGCTAGAAAACTGCACAGAGCTTGGTGTGCCCAAGGTTCTTTTGTGAAGAGCCAGAAAGGAATAAGTAATGTATAGGAGGCTTTACAACTGTGGATGGAATTTGGGGAATATCCATTTAGTCAGGAGTGTTGCTGGTGAGTTTCAACATCTTCCTGAATATATTCCAGGGTCTGGAAAGCTTTCAGACACTCTGTGAGATGACAAGCAGCTCACGTAGGACTCTCAGACAGAATTTATATAGTCTATGACATTCCAAAATGCTTTTTGGTAACAATAATCTATTGCTGTTATAAAACTGCTATTAGCATTCTCCTGAGAGGTGAGCATATCCCCTTAGTTATGTTTAAATCCCTGATGGGAAGCACCTCAACAGCAGTTGAGGGCAGTGCAGCCCATTTGCTAACAGTTGTCACAACATGCAGAGTAGAGCTGTAAACTTTACCTAGCAGATTGTTTATGCCATCTCCCCTAGTAATTCTAGGAATAGTCTGCCCACTTTATATGGGAGAATATTAATTTTCTATTTGCTGAAGAGCTGGACATACCAAGTAGCACACAGAAGGCTAGCAGAAACACAGATATTTCTTCTTGCAGTGGAAATTGTATAGAGTTACTATGAAAAAAGTCAGTAAGGTGGTGTAAACTAGTATTTTATGTATGTGTTGTCATCTGTAAAGACACAAAGGGCTTGCCTTTGTTTGGAATTAGGCCTGCAGACACTGAGGCAGAGGAAACAGTACAATTTCCATTTCTGTAAGAGAGAGAGCAAACAAGTGCTTCTCTCAATCCTGGAGTAATCTCTGCTCTCACTTTTTTTGTCCTTGTTTCTTATGAGTTTACCTTGTGCAGGAACACCAGAAACTGTAACTGTGGTTTACAGACCAAACAATGCCCTTGATTTCAAATGATCTGCAGTGTTGCAACAATGTCAGCTGTGACAGGGTCAAGTTTTTGAAGAGCAACACCCCATGGTGTGCAATTCATTGTGAATGAGACATGACTTCTCAGTTCAAAGTATTTATATGAAGTAAAGACTTTTAAAAAGAAGTAAAAATAATTCATGTGTATAAAAGCTACTTTAAAATCCCCTTTAAAAACAGATCACCTTTTAATCTGTTCAGAAATACAGTTCATAACTCCTTCTGGAAACTCAAGGACAGGCTCCCTTCACACCCTGTGCATCATCCCTCTCATCTAGCCCACTGACTAATCTACTCGTTAATAGCTCACAGTCTGAAACAAATTCATCACCCACATCTGTATTGCTTAGGCTGTAGCCTTCTCCTGGAGCTGAAAATGGTGGTGCAAAAGAGGCTTTAAAACTGAATACTAATACAGACAACTCTTTACACCCACAAGCTCCGGGGTCAGCCAGATAAGCTTAAAAGGAATTCCCCTGTGACTGCATTGTCTTCAGACACTCAGTAGTGGTTTTTGTTTGATGGCTGGAGTGTTGTCGTCAGGCTTTTCTTTTGAGAGGCACAATTTTGTCTGCTTATCATCTGATGAAAAAATCTGCTTTTTATTACATCAGTTTAGGTAATTTTTTAATCCCAGCTAATTTAACATTCAGTTTTTCTGACTACAATTTCAGTTTTCATCTTAGCATTTGTATTACTACTAATCGAACACTAGTTCTTGAGTTCTCTAATTATTTAATGTCATAAAAACTCTTAAATTAATATGCTTAATTCCTGTATCTCATCTGGGGAGAAAAGCTCAGAAATGAGGCACTCTAATTCTAAAATCTCAGACAGTAGTTCAAGTCACAACCCTTAATTAAAACACTACACTTAATTACAATACTACATTACTTTTCAGGATCTGACTTACTTTCTTACTTGTCCCCATTAAATGTGGTAGTTCATTAATGCATTTACTTTGCATTCGGCTTATCTTTATTAGTGGCCAGCACCAGCCTAGAAAGGGATTCAGAATTTTCTTCTATTTAATGTCAAATATTTTTGTACTGCAGATAATGTTTATAAATCTATTGCAAAGAAAGTTACTGGTACTCTGGTGCCTTCTGAGACTTAATAATCTCACAGATGGTGACTCCTAAAACATACCTTACACAGCTCGGGAAACGAGCTTTTTAGTGCAGAGTGCTGGAGTTCATAAATATGAACTCTGCTTCTGCAGAAGTTCCTGGTTTTGGCTGGGGCCTTCAAGGTCCTATAGTGCTTCGCTTAACAAGAACCGTCAGGGAAGCTGTATTACCTTCTCCATCTTCAAAAAAAAAAGAAAGGGGCTGAATGGCTAAACTTGTATAGAATATATCAATCATCTTTATGATGGTTTTTGGAAATATTTATTTGAAGTATCAGGCCATTTGATGGTTGATGACAGTTCATACTTTTTAAAGGACTGTTTTATAGTGCCGTTCGAGCCTCAGAAGGAATTATGAAGTGGCTTTGGAATGCTCTGCGTTTGCACATTGGTACCTATCTAAAATCTTATCTGCCTATAAATAAAATGCTATTTTTGACAGGTATTCCTGCATATTTTGATTGGAGAGTGAAAGCCAAGAAGGGTTTTCTTCCTGTTCATTAACTCCTTGCAGTAAAGAACTCAGGTTAGGAACTCAGATTAGGAAAGACACGACATGAGAACCCTTGTAAAGACTGTCTCTGTTTGCAGCCTTGGTGTTCAATCAGGAGTCAGAATAAAGAGCACTTTCCCACAGTGGCATATGATGTGCAGGTACTATAGGAATAAAAGCAGAAGATTCCAAGTTTTCTCACCAGTGTTCATAGGTCTGGTTAGGAATAGTCCTTAAAAAACAAACTAACCCAATCAACCAACACCCCACACCCCCTCCAAAACACACACACACCCACACACCCACACACACCCATACACACCCACATACACCCACACCCCAAAATCCAAGCAGATGTACTTCGGTTTTAGCTGGCACTTTCAGAAGTAATGAAACTCTTTAGTATAGAGAGAACCAGGTGTCTTTTTCTTGGGACAGTGGCTGTAGTGGATTCAAATACAAACTTAACCCAGTATTCGGCTTGAATCTATCTGAAATAGACTATCAACAATTAGGAGGCTGTTGGATTTTAAATCTGAGTTATTATGCAGAATCCCTAGATCACTACAATCTTTTGAACAACCATTGATTCTAGCAACATGTGTAGACAGCTCAGCAAATATTTCCTTGCAAGGGTAGTGCATCCTTATTGCAAGCTTTCTCCTCGTCAACACCAACTGTGATACAACTTAATATAGTTGTCATAAATGTTCTATCGTTCTGAAATCTGTACATCCACACTTGCTGTCATACACAAAATAGGAGAAGGATTTAAAAATAATAAGGTTGAAGATTGCTAGAAAACTGAACCCAATCCAGTTTAACAGCAAGTAAACCCGCAAGGTTTTTACCATCAGATATTTTTGTTTTAGTGGAAAAAAGAGATTTTGGATCTTGTTGCATCAAATCCTAACTTTTCATTCCACTAAGTCATCTGTGAAAATACATTCTGTGATCTAAAATAAGACATGCAGACTGGAAGCATAAAATACTGTTTTTCTGTGGAAACCAAATGCAAATTCAGAGTTCCTTGAGTCAGGCTGTTTGCACTGTTTATTTGGAAACACCTGGATTGCAGTTGTTCTGTCAGTGTAAGTCATACAAGAAGAAAATTCTTCAGTCTGACAGCTACATGGAGAAGAAGTTCTTTTCCTTGCTCTGTTTCACTCGGTTGTTACTGGCTGTGTAACTGGCACATGCACAAATGGTCTGACCTGTCCCAGAGAAAAGCCTTGAGGCAATAGCTGCTAGAGATATTAAAATTTTGGTTTTTTCCTGTTTTCCTTTTCTTTTGACAGAAATATGATGGCTGTATCTCTTTCAGACTAATCTATGAAAGAAATTTCACCAGGATTCTTTGCTGTGCTGACATGCTCTGCCCCTGTGAAAGAATGCAAATATCAGAACTGAATTATTTTTGAAGTTTTAGTTGCTATATTTTTTCCCTGCAATGTCAAAGACTAGTTCAGGGTCAGGAATGCCTATCAAATAGAAGAGACAGAATAGCCTGTAGTTCCTTTCGGAAAGCAATGCTGAATGCTGCCAGTACCTTTGCCAGGATGTGCTAGGCTGGAGCTCTAGTGTCTCTCATATGGGAAAGGGAATTGTTGCCTATCAGTTACAGCTGCTGTGTGCCGCAGTGGTTCCAGGTTGTTTCTTACTTTGGGGGAGAAAATGGAAGGTGTGAAAATGGAGCGTCTGTTAAAATTCCTAGAAAAGTGTGTGTTGGTTGGTACAGCGATCAGGACCCCTGAAGACCCCTCAGGAACTGCCTTTAATTCACAAGGCTCGGCACCACACAACCCCTCAGTAGGGTCTGAGACAGTGCTGAGACCTTATAGTGGCTCCGTGTGAGTGAGGGATCTGCAACGCCCCTGCTGGGCATCAGCGAGGAAGTGCTCAGTAACTGTAGGGAACAGTATGGATATGAGGGGTAGGGTTAAGCCTGTATATTGGTGCAGGCTCCACTTTGTCATGGTGTAGCTTCTGAATTCTTAACAGTCAAAACTGCCCTCCATCAGTTTTCTGTCTTCCTCACTGAATTGGATACAGTTAACTACGCTCTCTCTAGTGATTTGCTTGATTCTTGCAGTTGTACACTGCTAGGATATTTTCTTGAGCTGCCACATTCCTGAGGTAAATAAATCCTTCTTCCCACTCTCCAGCCCTACTGTATCTTCTTTGATAGGGAATCTTTTATGTCAGACCCAAAACATTTTCATAGCAGATCTCATGAATGGATGGTTATATATACTGCTGTGGCTCTTTTTCTGTATACATGCATTTAAATTACCTGCAGTATTATCAGGGCAGGAGCAAGACCTCATCATGTGATCTTTATCTGTACTGCACCTTTTTTCTGATTCTTGCAGAACCAGTGCTAGTGTGCACAGTTATCCAAAATACTGAAATTACTTTGTCTTATCTCTCAGTGATAATGGCAATCTCTGCACTAAGCAGAATTACTATTGCTAGTATTTTTTCTGATATATAAATGCCATGATTTTATGACCCCAGTAGCCAAATAATGTTTAAATTCAGAGAAGTTTGACTCCAGGAATTCTAGAATCTCATGACAGAACACTGAAGAAACTTGAGAATACTATCTATTTTATATATATACACATATATATATACACACACATCTGTATATATATATACATACATATATATATATATATATAGACACACACATCATGCAAATTTAAAATATGTTATTTCATTTCAGTTTAAAAGTGTCAACAGCAAATCTGACCATCCCAGTGCTCCCTGACATGATCTCGTGACCAGCAGGAGGGAGAAGCATGGCTTAAACAGAGACCTATACAAACATTTTCTTATCTTCTAGAAAGCAGAGCCTGCTGCTCTTACTCTGTGATGTCTTCCTCATAGTGACATGTTTCTTGAGATTACTCAGAGAACACCAACATTTCTTTCAGGTAAAATAAAAACCGAGAGTCCAGATTTTTGTTATCTCTTTTCAGCTCCACCTCTGATGTCTGTCTATTTTCAGAAAAATCGAAGCCTCCATGGCTGAAACAGGTTTAGCATTTACACAGCTCAGAGCAATGAGTCACATCTTGATTCTGTTCAGTAAAGCACATAGAGTTCATCATGAAATACAAAGTTATTTCCAGACAGAGCCCCTCTCTGAAAAATGTTAACAGGTGGAAGCCCTAGTAGATAACTTAATGTCTGCTCTTCAAGAGAGGGTTATTTTTACCACCAGCCTGAGTTTGGTGAGTGCAAGTGTACCATGCTATGATATACAGAAAGCATTTATAGCTGGAATGCTCTGGAGTGCCATGTCCCTCCCCATTTTTAAAGCAGAAGAGGCAAACAGTCTGATAATGTGTATGCATTTGTGTATTCTTAACACCTGCATGAGGACATGATTTGATTTCTAGGCACAGAATTAATTCGATCACTTAGAGAACTGGGTTATGAATAGAGAGTATGCAATACCAAGTCCATAGGTGCTTTGATGAAAAACAGTGTACAAAAGTACTTTTCATGAAAATGCAGCTTATCTTTGTGAGGTTACTGATCATAGTAAGTTTACAGCCATGTAAACATATCTAGAATTTCATATGCTTATATATAAGAAGTCATCTAAGAAAAAAGCTATTTTTCCTCCTCCATTCATTTTTTGCTTGAGGAAAGATTATTAATTTGTAGCTTCTCAGAAAATTTTTCTTTCCCAGTGTCTAGCATTGGTTTTTAACACTTGAAGAAACGCATGCCCACAAAACTGAGGAACTTTATGAAGAAATCTGAGCTGGTAACTGAGTACAAAAGTTCTGTCTGATGGCTGCTTAGCTGAGGAAAAAGAGACTTGATCACTTGGGGAATTCCCCCTGCCTCAGCCCATGTGGATGGGCAGTGACCTGCATGCTCCCCCTGGCCTGGCAGCTCTGGTCAAGACTCATCACAGTGACTTCAGTGCCTTTGACAACACTGTCTGCTGAAGTACTTGAGGCCCACCAGTGCCCCTTGTGAGTGTAGGATAGCAGTGTCTTATAAAAACATAATGCATTCCCAGAGTGTTCCTGAGAGGAAGGAGTCCAGCTTTGCTCCAGTGCAGCTCTGTGGGGAAGGACTGTAGAAAAGAAAGCCCACAGCAACAATGTAAAATGATAAGTACCATTATGGTGTAAAAAGAGTTTAGGTTTAGGAATGAAGAATTCAGTGGTGAATCACATGAACTCTCCTTCCCACTTACTGAATGCATTACATGTTTTTAGAAAATTCTGCATTAGTAATACTATAAAAATCTGCTTTTCTTGGATTATGGATTGCATTGCATATCCACAATGGAAAAAGGGAGGTTGTGGTCCCCACATGCTTCTAGCTAGGCCACTAATATCTCTTACTGTAAGAGAACTGCTCTGTGTATTTTCATTTCTTGGTCTTTTCTGAAACACCCAGTTTGCCAGAATGCCAAATAGAGGCATGGTTTTTATGAGTATCTTTTCTTTAGAAACTGGGCTGAGAGCCACAGACTTGCTTCCAGTGAACCACAAAACCTTTTAATTTGACGACCCCCGTTACTGTTGTATTTGGATGAACCCAGACAAGTTTATATGTGAAAGTGTCTGTCTTTCACCGCTAATCCTTTGAGCTATTCAGTCTTTTAAAATCCTTGTCTTTTTAGGCTTAAAAGGGTCACATCTTAATCCAGACACTTTCGATGTTCTGTTTTCAGGACTTAAAAAAGCATTTTAAGGCTCTTCCTGTATTTAAGATGGTACTGATAACTGCAAAGAAATTTTTTTAAGCAAAGATTTTTGCAACATCAGCCAGCATACAATAGTATTTTTATTGAGTTATAGATGTGCTTAATTAACTGAAGAATATTGCTTGCATGTATTAAAATCATCTTTTCTAGGAAAAGACATGAAGCATGTAGTCAGGTTATCTGACATCTTGCTTTAAAAAAGTCTCCACCAATAAAACATGGAGTGAACATGGACTTCCAAAATGTCCTTTCAAGAAAGGAGAAATGATTTAATGATTTTCAAGGTTACATAACCAGAGATTGGAATACAGGACAATAGTCATGAAATGAAATAATGTGCCTGACATCAGAATAGTCAATGCTTCATATAAACAGGCTTTGAGATGTATAGAAGAAAGTTTTGTGCCATGGGCTCTCAGATGATCAGCAGACTTTGGCACTGCAGTCTTCCTTCCAGACCTGGGCAGTCAAAGGGGTCACCATTTCTGTGCTGTCACACTGCAGAGAAGTGAGAGTTCCCTGAGCCAAGCTACTTCAAGTTCTAAGTGTCTAAACTTCTCAAAAATTACTTTTCTGTTTATGATTAGCTTTTTTTCCTATTTTCAGTTCTTATTTTGTTTCAGCTTGAAACCAAGACCTCTGATGATTTCAACAGCCAAAAAAAGTATAAATAAAGAAAGTGTATGGTTATTAAATCTAGGAAGTTCTGCAGAGTTTCAGTGGTACTTTATGTTCTGACAAGTATCCACATCTTTATCTTAAAGCTTGTTGAATCAAGATGGTGATCATTAACTCAGCTGAATTTTAAGAAAGATAGATAGTCACATGGAAGGAATTATTTTCTTCCTTTGTTTTTCTTGCTTGTTAAAATCAAGAGCATCACAGAACATAATAGATGTTTTCATTAAGTTCTCAACAGCGGAAGTTGCCGTCTTTTACTGAACAAATTGCAACTTTCAGCTACTCATGGAAATTGCTCTTAGAATACTCTTTTAAGGTCATGGAGAGCCAAATGTAATCAATTGTTCTGGAAATGGTATCTGAGAGAATCTGAAATTGCCTGAACTTGTCAGCATAAGGGACTCTGTGCTTGCTTAGTGTGCAATAAAAATATGCACAGCTACTATGAACAGTAGGAGATGCATGATACCTAATTTTTTTCTAAACTTCATAAAGTGTTTTAAAGCACTCATATAGGTGCTGTACTCTGGTAAGGTGGCATGGTGGTAGCATCTACTGTCCTAATCTGATCCTAAGTTACTAGATAAACACATTCCTATGTGTTACCAGATATTAAAAATGTATCAGGAGATATCAAAAACAGAGAGGCAGTTCAGCCTTCAGCAGAGAAGGCCTGCATTTTTCTGTGGTGGAAGTCAAGGATTCAAAGAAATTACCCTTAACCTTTTGGATTCCAGAGAAAACTGCACTGAACATGGACTTGATTTAGTTTTAAATCTCTTGTCTAACAACTGCCCCTCCTCCTGCAGTACACGATGATGCTCATAGGTCCAAAAGCTACAATATCCTTTACATCCTGAAACAATCCTCCGTGCTTGCTGTCGGCTCTGTCATGGAGATGGATGCTAAAAAAATTGGCACTTTCCTCTCTGTGAAACACAGTGTTTTAAATAAAAGAGAATAGTTCAGTTTAAGGTTTGCTGACAGATGCAAACAAATTCCTGAGAAGCAGAGCCTGACCTCTCTAGTGTAATTTTTGCTTCCTGTGTCTTACTCCATAAACTTTGAGAAAATGCTTCCACTTACCACAAAGCCTCCTTTGTAGAGATAAAGAGGGAATGCCCTCATTTCCATGCACCCTGAGGGGCTCCCTGAAACACCCCTGTGTTGCCCTGTCTTGCTGGTGCCCTGGGACCAGCCCAACTAAGCAGAACATCGGATTCGTTCCAGGCACTGCTGGCTGCCAGCACATTGTAGGACTAACTTGCAAGGAATGTTCCCTTTGGCAGGCAGCCTCCTCCTGGCATCAGTGCCAAATGATATCAACCATAATTGTTACTATTTATGATTTTTCTTGTTGCTTTTATGAATCACTGCTAAGACGGCTAGGTTATTCCGAAGCTTTGAACAGCTCATATGGTGGGAAACCTGATAATAGGTAGAGGATAGTATGAATTATTATGAATTGAGTCTACAATTTTTTCAGCTGAGAGATAAAAACATATTCTCCTTGAGCTGGGAACTCCAAATAAAAAAAAGAGCTGAGTCTTAGGACTCCAGCATTGACACTGTCTTGTTATGTGCCCTGGAGAAGTTTCTCGAATGTGTCTCTTTGTTTTCTTTTACTTATACTTTTCTCTATATTCTGTTAATTTGCACTTTTTTCCAGCGGATTTTAAACTAATGTAAGCAAGCAGGTCCACATTTAAATACATATTCCAGCACTGAAAATAGTATCACCTGTGTGCAATGGGTCTGACTGTGTGTAAAACCCTGAGCTTCTTGCTGTGTGGATGAAATATATAGATAAAAATGGTAATTCTATTTTCGCCTGAAACTAACACACAATTAAAAATATAACAACTGTGTCCTATTTTGCTTTTCCCAAGTAAGCAAAATGCAAATATATATGAAATTCCTGAAGTGAACAATGCTGTAAGTGTCCAACAGCTCTGATTAAGGTTTGCACTTCCAGAAACTCTGGGCATGCTGTCACAAGCATTCTGGAAAATGTTGAGTGAAACAGCTATGCATGCACAGTAATTCTGGCATGTTCTAAAAGCAGGTGACTACTGTGCAAGTACAGTGTCATATGAATGCAGACAGTTTTTATCAGGAAATCCCAAGCAGAAATATATTTGTCCTTTTCTGTGTGTCACTACTAAAGCAGACACAAAAATCCCTTTTCTGTAAAAGAGAGAACATTGTATGCAAGGTGCTTCTGGAGGGGGGGTGGGTTTGGATGCCTGCTGTAACAGCAGAGGAAAATAAGTCTAGTCTTTGGTGCTGAACAATAACCTTATGTAGCACACGTGGGCTAGTAGGGACTTCTGTGGTAGTACTTGAAGGATGCTTTAAGTTCTAAACAAGGATGTGTGTAAGTGTTTTTCTTCAGTTCTTGTGACTGGCTGTGGGAGAATATAGTACCCATCTCTTCTTCCATTTCCAGTGTGTTTAATGCCTCTGCAATGATGTTATATGAATAATATTGCTTTTTAAATTTCCATACTGTTGCTGAGTGCCAATAATACTCATGACAGAGTTTGAGTTTTTCATTGCTTTTAGTTACTACTATGCATTTAATTCTAAATGCAGTATTACGTATTTCATTTTGCAGATGAGAAGTACCTATCAAACATCACTGTTTATAATGGCAAGCTTATGAGATATACTATTCAACCAAAATATAATGCTTTTTTAAAGTTTTGGAATACCACAGGAGGGCAAATTCCAATGTAGGCACATAATGCAACTGCTATATCCCCAAATATGTGCATTTTCATCAGGTCACCCTAAGCTACATGAGGAAATGGGTTGTTAGCCAGTGTAACAGACAGATCACAAATATGAAGCATCTGGAGACCCAAGCAAGGCACCACAGCTACGTTATGCCATCAGAGATCATGAAGCTGTACAGAAATAGAAGGGCTGGTGGCTTGGAAGCAAGAGGCAGAAGGTTTGAGCTGATTAGGGATGCCCTGCCAATGCCAGTGCTTCTTCTTGCCTTCAGACAAGCATTATGGCAGAGGAGGCACAACGCTTATCCTGTGTAGAAAAACAGGGTATTCCTTAGTACAAGGCACAGAGAGAAGTGGAAAAGTGTTGAGGTACACTGTGTAGGTGACTCACTCCAAGGAAAGGATAGGGTAGTTTTAAACTTCTTCAAACTGAAGACTGAACTCTGGGGAAGTCACTAAGATGCTCTGAATGCCTGCACTGGGGCAGCAAACAACCTCTACACCTGCATTAGAGAGCGCACCCTCACTCCTGCTGTCCAACACAGCAGTCTCTGGCTCACATTGCAAAAGATGTACAAGTTCAGTTGTTTGCTGTCCTGACTCAAGCACATAAATGCACAGAAAAATTTTTCATACCTCGTTTACTCTATTCCAAGCTCTAGTTCATGCAAAACTCTGAAAACATAGTTTTGTGGACAACCAATGAGATACTTTATTATGATGCAGTTTCAGAGTCAAGAATAAAAGGATTTTTGGCGTAATCCTGCCTAGAAAAAGTTGTAATACAACTGGGGAATCTTGATGTTTTGTAAACATGAAGTACAGAAACAAGAACCACTACGTTAAGTTTGAGGCCATTCTGAATGAATGGATCTAGACATACTGGCATTTTGAGTAGTGATCAACCACAAGCTTGGTTTTAATTGTTCAGGTTCCTCTTTCTTTCTTTTAATCTTTGTAATTCTTAGAAAACAGCAGCCAGGGGAAGGGTGGCAGGGAAGTAGTGGTTCCTTTGGTCAATGCTACACTGAAATGGTTTTTTCTGTCTTTTCTAGTGAAGAAAAGGCTTTTCCAGAACTTTTTTTCCCCTCACCCCAGTAGTAAAGGTTCAATTGAATTACCATATATGTTACATTTCAGCAGTCATCTGGCCCACCCAGGAATGTGAGTCTTACATTTTCCCATTGTTAAAAGCTTGCAACTAAAATTCTTCCATATTTTAACTACACTATCAAAGTATATCTCTAGTGTATTGAACTGCAGATCTATCAAAGTGTCAGCCATTGACTTATGACTAGTTCTGATTTAGTAATTGTTACTGTGTATGTTTTGTCTTCCTCTGCCCTGAAGACAACATTCCCCAGATTGCAAGGCATTGGCTGCATGACCTTATGTACAGTCTGTTCAGGTGTCTCTTTTTCCCTTGTAAAGAGAGTCTTTGTGCTGCTTTAGGCCTTGGCTCTTCTTTGCTGATGGTTGTGACAGTTTTGAACACACCAAGGAGACAGTGGCCAGAGCAATGATTTTGCTTTAGTGGTGTATTTCTCAACAGCCATCCAAATGCCATAGTGATGGACAGCTTTGAAATACATATTTAGCTTGTAAACTTTCAATTAAAAAGCCTATCTGTTAGAGCACGAGAGAAGCTTTAGAAATCAATTGTAGCAAAGCAAAAGGTTTGATTTATTGGCCTTTCTCCCTTCTGCCTCTCATATGTTGCTCCTAGTGACCAGACTGTAACAGAACATTACATTCTTTTTTTTATTATTATTTTGGGTTTTTTTGAATGATGATGTTCTTTATAGAACTCTGGCTGTATCCTTTTCCTAACGTTTTTCACTAGTGTAATTTCCCTTTGCATAGTGTTTCATTTTACTATAAAATTATTTGCATCAGAAGTGCAACTCTTGTGTAAGTTACTGATGCAGGCCACAGCGCTGCTTCTTGTTTCCATCTCACAACCAATTGAACAGAAGTAAAAGGAGAATAGGCAGGATACAGACTAGCCTGAATTCCTTAGGTTTCTATTCAAAGTCGTATTTGGAATCCTTATTTTGACAAGCACTGCTGAAATTAGGGAGGTTTACTGTGGTGATGAGCAACTGGCATAGTTCTGTTGTACTTTCTTGCCATAAATTGTAGCTTTTTCTAACACAGTGCCTTTGCAAATTGTACTGGTAATGCTCCTGGGCTGTCAGAGGCACTTTGCAAAGAGCATCTGCTGGAGTCTTAACAGGATGTAACATGTGGCTTTGTGATCGTTAGTATCTAGCAGTTTTAGCAACCTACCTAACTACATTTTGCTCTGTAGGAATGTATGTTTAAATAGACATATTTTTAAATTAATGATAATGTCTTTGCTTGTTCTTGATGATTTAGGTGTTTTCTTCACTTTAAACTTTCAAACTATTGTCTAGCAGGTAACAACAGCAGCTAAATCCAGCATTTTTAGAGCACGGATTACAAGGCACACAATTCCAGCCTGGAATATCTGGCTGATAAATTGTGTTGTACACTAATCAGCATGTCATGGTGGTCAATGGCAAGTACTCGGCAGCTCTGAAGCAAATACATCACTATTTCTGTCTTTCCAAGCAGAGCCCTATCTGTATAGTAATTTGTTTAGCACCCAGTAAGCTGTAATTTCCTAGTTATCTGGAGAAAGATAAAATTACCAATAGGGAGAATGGTTCTGAGGGGAGAAATCTGAGTGTGCTTGGACATTATAAGCTGAAAATTTTCAAAAGAATGTTCGTAGTTTGGAAAACAATTTTTTTTCTTGATTAGGAGATACTATTTTTCACATTGATGAGAGCACAATAACTCTAAGAAGTGACATTGTCTTCCAGATCCTCAGAATCAAGTTGTGATGTGGTTATTGTCTGAATAGATGCTTGGTGCTTGTAGAAGGAGCTCTACTTCCATTTCATACAAGAAGTCAAGCATCAGACAGCAAGTAAGTGTGTGTGGCACTTGCACATGAGAGATGTGCCTGTACACAGATGTCAGATTAAAGTAGATGGATAAGATCAGTAAAGATAACTAACAAACTAGCAGTGAAACAGAACTGCAGTTTGTTGTTTTTCTTCATGATTTTTGTTGCTTCTCAGTGGCTAAAGATTTCTTGCTGTGTGAGGTGTTAGTCCTGGCAAAAAGAATAGAGTTGATATAGCTCTTTAGTTGTTGGGTGCTTTCACAGTACTGGTGCACCTTATGACCTGTAGAATATAATGTTTCAGTTCTGGTTGTAGGAAAATTCAGAATTCTATTAGTCAGCTCTGATTTTATATTTTGTCTGGTAATGGGCCGTTGTGTTTTTCAGCCACTCAGCAGTGCAGTGCTAATTCTGGACAACTGATGAGCAGTGCTAGCTCATCTAGCTAAGTTTACAATGACTTTATGCTGAGCTGGGGCTTTCTAGGCACCAGCAGAGCTCCTTTTTGTTGCTGCCTTGTGTTCATGCTGCTAGGCAGCAGCAGCACCAAATTTCAGATCTAAAATTCTACTGACTGAAGCACAAGTGAGGAGTGGAAGTCTGAAAGATGGAGTGTTTTGGGTTTTGAGAAACTTTACTGCCTCCTTCAATGACTAACTAGATAAATGTGTTTTTCTGTTGGTTCTGAAAATTGCTGCAAGTGCTTCTGTTATGTGGATCTATCCTGTTGGTAAGGCACAAGCTTGCAAGGAAACGACTAAGCCATATGGTGGCCGGTTGATTGCGGTGGTTAAAGATGGTACTGGGTGGACGGGAATTTACGGAAGTACAGCACACAGCTGAGCCCATGTGGCTGGGGCCTAAAGTCAGGGCGGTATGTGTCCATCTGCTGAAGGAAGTAGAATGAAGGCATGTTCATGAGATATAGTGAATTTCTAAAAAGGAACCATAATTGACATTTTGTTTGTCTAGCCTTGCCTTCACTTGCCTTCATTTTGAAACCTTTCTGTCACAATGAATGGAAGCTCCCAGTAAAATCCACTCCCTAACTGTTGACTCACGTAGATTTATTTTAGATTTTCTGATTTTTTGCTTATGCTGCCTTAAGCCTGAATCCATAAGCAATAGCTACACCGTGGCAATGGAGGAGAGAAAACGCACTTCAATAGACAAGAATATTGGCCCTGTAAAAGTTTTCTTATTTAAGGTTTGAGTCACACATTGTCACCACATTGACAAAATTACTTGCTCAGCTCAGTGGTTCAGCTGCTATTACGCTTGATTTTGAGTGTGCATGTATTGCAATGTCTAATTTAGGGGGGAAAAAAAGGCATTACACTCACATGAGGTAATGATACTATGGAGCCTGATCTGAGCTTTCAGGAACACTGACTTCAAGAACTACAAACATTTGCAAATGTAGTTAATAAAAAATTATTTGGATACATAGATGGCGATGAGACAAAGAAGCAGTATAACATTTGCTTCAAATCAAGATTCTACCTCTGAATTTGTAACTAGACTCTCCTTAAATCTATGTCCATGGAATCAATGTTGTCTCTCTCCTGGGGATCTCCAGCAAGCCCAAGGGATTTCTTCAGGGTGAGCTAAAAAATGTTCTTGCATTATTTACTAATGACTCATTTGTAACCATCTGCCACTCCTCTTCCTTGAGTAAATACTGGCAAATGTTATTGCTGCAAAAACAACAGTCAGCTCTACATCACAGCTTTCTCAGATTCTGGCACAATGGCTGTGCTGGGATAAGGCAAAGTTCCTATCTGGAAGCTGTAAAAACCATCTGGGGTTTTCTCACATAATGCCAGTCAGAGTAACCCTAAAGCTGTGCCATCTGATGAGGGGAAAATCAGGACTGAGGTCAGGAAATCACAAAGAATCTGTTCCTCAGTTGTTGCAGTTTTGCCAGAGGACTTGATCTGTTTTACCTTGCCTAGGAACGGTTTTATGGCTGGAAGAATAGAGCACAGCCAGATGACGGTTCTGTGAAATCCATTTCAGCTCTCATCTCTGGGAGAAGATTTTGCAGGCTGATGATGCCTAGTGTTTTTGCTTTCTTCTGCAGGGCCATGAAAGATGAAGGACCACTCATGTACGTTACTTTCATGCTGTGAGATGCAGTTGCATTTAATTTCTATGTTTTCAGCTTCTACTTCATCTTCTTTGTAGAATTATGAAATCCTCTGTGACCTGATACTGTATATAAAATGCTCCAAAAGTGGCATCTTGATGTAAAACAGCAGATAGTACTTTTTCCCTAGTTCTCTGAATTGGCTTGTTTTTTTCAAAAATGACTAGAATATCTTTGCTGCACTCTTACTCAGTGATCTAAAATTGTATCTTCATTGATTTGGCACTTAACAGCTTTCCCAAATAAGACATTACAAGATCCTTAATGGATGTACTTTTGTGGCTTAGGAGCGGACTGGCTGCTGCTGTTTGCTTTCAAGGTAACCTTTCATGTTTGCTACATTTTCAGAATACTTTGACTGTGTGCCCAAAACCACCAAAGACGTTCATCCTGACCCATCTAACTGCAAAGGCTATTTCAGCCACTCTCATTAGCAAGTGAGGTTGTTGTAGAGGAAGATTTGTCTAAGTGGTTTTTTTCTCTCTACACTGGTACTTAGTCAATGCACACCAAGTCCTGTGCATTGCTGCATGGAGGTGCCCTGCTAAGCCTGGGCAATTTAGCTCAGCTGCTGGAAGCAGTGCAGTTACAGAAATGTGTGTGTGTCTTCACCCTGGCTAAAATTCCCAACTTTCTGTTTGGCCTGGTCATTCTGAACAGTGTCAGTCAAGTGAAATGCTGCCTAGCCAACAATAGGAAAGAAAATACATTACTCTTTCATATTTTCATGTGTTATCCTGGTGGATTCTGGTGATTGGGTATTGGGTCCTTCCAAGCTGGCTTTTCAATGAAGAAGAAACCACTGATGTGGAAGTCTACTACACCCTCCTTGCTACATACAAGCCTAGAAAATAAGCTTTTCTTCTAAGAGTTAAAACTTGCTTCCACATGAAGAAAAAAGGTTCTTAAGAGACTGCAGTAATATTGCTGGGTAATATGTAGAGTTAGTTTGTGGAAATTGGTTCTTCAGTACAATTATTGGTTAATGTGAAAATTCTTAGAAATAGGCAGGAGATATTTAAAGACTGAGTTATAGCCTGCTGGTTGACTACAGATTGAAAAGTAGGGCTACTGACATGGTGTGTGAAAAAGCCCATTTAAAACCATGCTCTACCATATTTAGAATTGTGTAGGATGAAAACTCACAGTAAATATTCATAATCTATATTCAAATATTAGAGCAGGAATTTAGATTGTCCTGAACCCTTGTGTTGTTGCAAAAGTGAGGAAATTATTTTCCTGCTTTTATTGCAGAGGGAAAATAACACTAATGTTGGGAGCTTGAAAGATTCC
The DNA here is from genome assembly GCA_013398955.1 of Callaeas wilsoni. NCBI lineage: Eukaryota > Metazoa > Chordata > Aves > Passeriformes > Callaeidae > Callaeas > Callaeas wilsoni. The sequence goes on along the minus strand of VWPU01001447.1, from coordinate 6,127 downwards.
GCAGGACAGAATTAAATATGCTGGTCTAGTTCTGTGTTTTTTTCATTTTGGTCAGCATGTGAAAGTGAAATGCAAATGTTAGCAATCTTAGAGCCACTTAGATGTGTCTTCTGTTTGCTTAGGCTTCCCTGTGGATGATCTTTAAAATACATTGCATCACAAATACAGTTATACAGGATTCACATATGGTAATATTGTGCAAATCCCACCTCTCCCCTTCCCCACCATCCTGTAAAATCATGGGCTTTTTTGGTGTGATCCATGGGTGAACATTGCAGGTTCAGAATGGGGACCTAATTTTATTTTCTGTACTTGACACACAAGCACCAGGTGAGAAACACAGTTCAGTTGATTTAATTGCTGTGCCATGATCTTTCCCAGTATGATAATAAGCATTTAGCAGCTTGGTGACACCCTCATAAAGTTATGTTAGGAAGGACTCAGAGGTTTCCTTTGTCAGGTTCAGGGATGCAGAAGCACCCTTTGACCTCTTTGTACACAGAGAAAAGGAAAAAAAAAATAACATGTTTGCTGCATATCATCTTGTGGCATCAACATTTGCCTTCCTGTGATCATGCAGATTTGTATCATAGCCACTTCCCAAAGCTGTCATTATCCTAAGTCCACTGACATCAATGTCTGCTGGAGGAAAGTAAAGACAGCTTTCACACTCAGAGATTGCTTTGACTGTTGGCATAAAGTCTTGTAGTCCCTAACAAGAATTACCACTCATGAAATCGAAATAACTCATTCCTTTTGGTTTATATAGGTTTTAGCTGTTTTTTTAATTTAAAAAATGTTACTAATGGCTAACTGTGAGTGTCAGAAGGTCTTTATATTAATATCTATCTTCACAACCAATATGCCATTTTTAATGCATTAACTGCCCTTACAGATTCCAAATGAAGACTCATCTCCCTGCCCATTTCCTTTGTGTTGGAATTACCTGTTTTAGTGAGTTTTCTGTCTTCACACATCACTAAGCTTAGTTTCCTTCTGAACATAAAAGCAACCAGCTAGGTACAGAATACATGACATTGTAATATTTTTCACTTCAATTCGTAGTACAGCTTTTGCAGAAAATTCGATCAAGGCATCAATTTTAGGCTGTGATGATGTTGATAAATTCTCTATTTAACAGAATTTATGCTTTCATGCTTTTTGACATGACATTTTAATTAATCAGTTGTGCTGGTTTGGACACAAATTGAGGAGGAAATAACCCGAGAGGGGCGTCTCTCTCTCTCTCTCTCTCTCTCCTGCCTGCCAGGCAAGCAGACCTCGGCAGCACCTCCCCCACGGGTTCGGGAAAATAATTTCTCGAGTGAAAGTGAAAAAAAACTATTTATTTAACAAACAGAGTCCCCCCTTGTCACGGGGAAAAAAGGATATTGAAACCCCCTCCCCTGTCCCCTAAAAGAGGACTATGGATTTTAGAGTTCTTTCTGTAGGTAAAACCTGCAGTCCTACGCTGGGCTGGGCCGGCCAGGCAGGGTCCGACGATCCCCCTGGGAGGGTCCCGCCGAGCAGGTCTGGAGACGACAGCTGGTCCCGGATGAAAAGCAAACCAAAAACAATCCAAAAAGGAAAAGAAGCCGCTGAGGCAGATCACAGTCCTTTCTCCGCTGAAAGCTGAAGAGACTAGAGAGCAAAAGTCCTCTAACCAACAAATGTTGTCAGAATCGGGAGAGAAAAGAATGCAAAACATTCTAGTTACAAGGTCAAGCGAGCCGCTTTGAAGAGTTCCCTCGGCGTCTCTCTCTCCCCCCTTTGCAATTTGAAGGTATACTAGAGATCAAGCAGGCGATGGGGAATACAGTATTGTCATAGAATCACCCCAAGACATCAGTATAAGTGCTAATGAAATAGTAAAGTGGTTTGAACCATAGAAAATAACTATCGTCTGCTAAGTACTATGTGAGAAACAATAGCAGGACTTACCAGATGGATGCATAAATTAATGTGGCTTCCCTGAGTTTATAGCTTTCAGCTTTTTTTTATTTTTTATTTCCATTTGTCCTAGGAATGTGTCACAAAATGAAGTAACATACAGCATAAAAGTCCAGTGCAGAAAGTTAGTGCTTAAGTTGTGTAATTACAGTCAGTAAAGGATGTGATTTATAAGTGTAATTAGTTCTTACTGAATAGTCTACCACTGTGCCTTGAAATGAGAGTCTAGTCCAAATGGGAAGAAAGAAGAGAACCTACACAAAGTGTAGCCCTTTGATTCAGTCATGGCTTTAAGAAACAGAGGAGATGAATTATCTGGCTTTTCACGATATGCAGGGCTTCCACTCTCAGTCAGTCTCAGGAGCAAAGCTGGAACCACAGGCATTCCTCCCTCAGTCAGTGGTTGAGCTCCATTTGTTGCTTGGAGCAGAGGAGAGCTGCAGTCAAGTTGGTGACTTGTTACCAGTCCCCATGAATCTGGCAGTGTTGGCCGTTTGCTTCTGGTAGACTCCACTTGAGTGCAAGCACTGTCTAATTAGACCTAAAGAGATTTGTTCAATTATATTCCCTTTGCTCACTCGGTCGATGCTCCAAGCATGAATCTTTTAGCAGATATTGACGCTGACTCATGGGACTCCAACTGATGAGGGAGAAGGTTGTGCATCCGCTGTGCTCGTCGAGGTCGTGTCATGGTTCATGTGTTTGTGGGAAAGCACAGAGCTGCAGGCAGCTGCCTGGAGAATGTGCACTGCTGCCACGTCTGCTCCTTCTGAAACACCACGAACAAGGCACAGCAAAGATCTAGAGAATCCCAGCACTGCAAATACATGGAATGCAGACTGAGGCAGAAGTGTGAAAGTGCATAAGCTGAGGTCTAATTGAATGAGTCATCGACTCGGAGCAATGAGGCTTGACAGGTCTAAGAGAGGAAAGGCCCGGAGGGGCCCTTCAGAGAAAGAGCACTATTGCTGCCACAGTTCAGTTCCTTGTCAGCCGCTTCCTAGAGCTACTGCCTAGCCTTGAAACTATGACTTGCAAATCTTCACAAAATATAAACTGCATAAGAAATTCATACTTGGGCATTTTGTAGTTCTGAATCTCTTGACTGAGTGTTGTCTTTGCAGGAGTTTGATCTTGCTGCAGTATATTTCTATTTTACAGCAAACAGGACTTTATGGTAAAAGCCAGTTGCCAGATTCTGGCTCTGGAATGAGTGCATGGTGCCTGTCAGATTCTGTGAGGGCTGCTGGCATTGAGGTGAGGGCTGGATATTTGCACATGAGCCTGAAAAACAGTAAGTCCTGCTGTTTTATTCATTAGGACATAATCTAGACAAACAGGATTTGCAGAGGATTTTATTTTTTATTTCATGTGAGATTCTTTAGGATGTATTTTGTATTTGGAAAAACAGTTGTTTGAAAAATGATGTGCAACATAAATACCATTTCTGAATTTGGCTCCAGCTGAGGGAGACAATGCAGAGGAGATGGAAAAAGATGCATCATGAGAAATCTGACCATAACCTGCTCCATTGCTGGGTTCATGCTCTTTAACTCAAGAGACACCCGTAAGTAATAGAATTTTTAAAATATTTAACTTACATTTTTTAAACACTTAACTTAAACCACCAATGCATTTAAATAAATATGTTTAGCCATTTCTTTTCAACTAACAACTGCCATGGTGTTTGGTTCCCCAACATTGTTGTTAAAGCAATTGCAGGCTAATTTATTCTACACCTACCTGAGTCCGGTCAGTTCTGAGAAGTCAAGCAAGTCGACAGCTTAGTTTTTTATTCCTTTCCTGTCACCGAGGCAGAGAAATAGCCCTGCTGCTGGTCTTGTTCAAAGATGAAATTGCTCTGGAGTCTCATTAATATAGTGAATCAATATGTTCTCCTGAACTGGCATGTTTTATGTACTTAGTCTCTCCTCCCTAGGAAGACACTATTATTTAGGAATCAAATCTATCCAGCAAACTAAAATTAAGTAATTTCCCTCCCCTCTTTTTATATTTTTCTAGCTAAAAAGTATTCCAGGCAGCATTCTAAATTTTTCAAAACTCTGTAGTCTGTGGAATTTTCGATCTGATAGAAACAGCTGAAAAATAATAACCACATGCTCCACTGGCTCTGCATACAAGAGTCTGCATTTCAATCCAGAGCTGCTGCACACACTGTAGCATGTGCCTCTATCGTTTGGTGTTGACATTTGCATTATGATGAGAGGAATTATTCAAAGCCAAATTACTATTCAGAGTGGTAGTGTGAAACAACGAAAATGAGATTGCTAGAGGGGAAAATATATGCAACAGTTTGTATAGTTAGGGAAGAAAATTGGATTCACTTGCTGAAGCACTACTTTCCTCTTTAGGAGAGTTTAACCCCTTTACAACAGCTAAAATAAAGTTGTGACATGTTTCATGACAAAATTCAAATACTTTTGCAACTGATATAGTTGTAATATTTATGGACCTAATCAGAAAATGTCGTACAAGTAGTAAATACTTTGTTTAGACACACATCTATACTTTGTTAGAACAGTGGGAATAATTTGCATCAGAAAGTAAAATACAGCCAAAGAATTGCCACCTTTCCTTTTATTAATTTGTGAATGCACTGATTTTCCTTTTTTTTGGTTGCAAATGGAAAAACTTTTCCTCCAAAGAATACATGCGGGTCTTCAGTGAACTGGGCCCATGCATTGCGAATATTCTGCCATGTCCTGTATTGGTGAGCTTCATAGCTCAGGATATTAATTTCTGTCCCTAAAATAATTTTCTTCCTTAGCTAACCAAGACAGTCTGACTAATAAATATTAAAATACAGTATAGAAGTAGTGGCTGGTTTCTACAAGTTTGTGCTGGTCTATACCCCTTTTAGAGGTAGAGTCCCAACATTCTTCAGCTACCTAACCATTTAGAAGCCCTCATAAAACTTTTGGAAAGTCATCCTTGTCCTGTACTCGACTTCTGCAGAGATGTTACGGATTTCTTCCTCTACTTAAAAATTACCTACAATAGCCATAAATTAAAGAGTTTTCCTGTAAATTTTGGTGAGAATTCCAGGTTTGCCCATCACATCTCGCAAAACAAGATATTTAGAGTACACCATTGTTTTGTAACTCCTTGACAGAGCAAAATTTCCACCCATTCTTGAAAGATTTATGGCAAAGTGTAGCTCTATCCTAATTGCTGTCTCTGAGTCCCTCCTCCTTTTTCTTAAGTTGTCTGTCCAGTTATTTTACAAGGGACTTCAGTACCTCAGGTCTGGGAGGTAATAGTGTTCCATTTAATTTCTTTACTTCTTGAACTGTGTGCCAGACCAAACACTGGCGTATGGACACATTTCAACTGGTTGCTAAATAAGCAATAGACACTTGTCTTCCTCCTTGAGGGCTGTTTGATTACCTGCAGTTTAACTTCACTTACGTTGTCTTCTAACTGGTTGCAGTAACATCCTTTATGTGCGATTACAAGAGCTCACAAAATTCCTTATTGACCAAAGAGATAATTCTAAAGAGACAATAAAGAACTGGAAATTCAAATTTAAGACCTGGGACAAACTGAATAATGGTTTTAAGGCTGCCTTTACTTTTATTAAGTTAGATTTGTTAATGTTTTGAGTCTTCATTTATACAAACAAAACCCTCTGAACTGAGTTGTTTCTTTTCCAGCAAGAATGATGGGTTTTATCAATGTACATTTTCAACACAAGAAATAAAGTAATTGCTAGTTGTCTTGAAGTTAAAATTTCAAACATCCAAAATCCAAGAGATTAAACCAATTCAAAGCAAATTGCACTATGTTGTTCTAACTCGGGTACAGCAAAGTACTTGTCTCTGTGTAGCAAGTGACAGAAGCAGTCTGGAGAAGAGTCAGCATCTCTCAGGCCAGAGCAGCGAGTTGGTTCATGCTAAGACGTGACCGCACGGCCCGAAGTTAGTATTCTCATATTAATATGGAAATTACTACTTTCATAAGCGGGGGTTACAGCCTCGCTCCACTGCGGGTGCCCGGGGTGTCCCTTGGGGAAGGCACCATGCTCTCTCCACGGCGTTTGTATGACAACACGCACGCCTGCCGCAGCCTGGGCCGCCCGGCTCTGTCCTCACACGCCCCGCCGGCCGGGGGCTTCCTGCCGCCGCTGCCCCCATCCCGCCGCCCGGCCCCGCCGCCC
>VWPU01001440.1:23111-34851 GCA_013398955.1 Callaeas wilsoni | reverse complement strand
CTGTGTGTGCGTGTGTGTGCCCATGGTTGGGCTCTCCGGATCTGAATTTTTTTAAAAAATAATAATAATAATAATAAAAAATAAACAAGAGCAGAACCCAAGCGCGCCCCGTTCTGGGGCAGGGCTGACAGCCGGGGTCAAGAAACAGCTGCTGGAGTTAATGTTTCTTCCTCCCACTCCGGCTGATGGCGGTGCCCGGCCAAGGCGAAGTGGGAGCGGGAGCGATGCTCGGACCCGGCCCGGGGGATGCAGGACGGGCCGGGGGCAGCGATGTCCCGCAAGCGGGCTCCGTGTCCCCCTCGCCCCCTGCCGCGGCCGGGCGGGCGCGGGGACGGCGCTGCGGCGGCTCCGGGGTCGGTTCCCGCTGTGTGTCCTGCCCGGGCTCAGAGGGGCCCCGCGGGGTCTGCCCGAGACCCCACACCAGCGACCCGGCCCCAGCCCTGCCGCGACCCCAGAGCCGGGACCCCCAGAGCCCAGCCCAGCCCCTTCTCGCTGAGCTAGGTTCGGTCCCCGTGGGCCGGCAGAGGACAGGAGAGGCTGTGCCGGCCCTCCTCGAACACACGGCACTCTTTGGATTCCAAAAATGCTTCCCTGGGTACACGCTTCTGTAGGCATGTTTCTGTCTTAAAGAATGCCTGATTCCCAGAATTCCCACTGACACAGCTGCTTGTCTCCTTCCTGGTGTGGAAGGACCTCGCTGGGAGCACCCATTTTTAAGGAAGTTGGGCAGTATTTCATTTTTTGTGGGAGCAGTAACATGAGTCACTCTCGTTTTTCCTGCTACAAACAAGGCTGCCCCTCCGCTCGTGTTTGGTGCACATGGGATCATCCCTGCCATCAGCAGAGCCTCCTGTGTCAGTAACTGCAATATCCCCATAGCCTTCACCACCTCAGCACTGTCGTGACATGTTCCACCGTGTCGTGACACAGCTTCATCACGTGCACGTGCTGCACGGACAGTTTGGTGCCTTTGGGATATTTCTGCCTCTGCCATTGCCACAGAGAATCCATCTATTCATAAATAAAATAAATGCAGTATGAGCACTATTGACATCCTGCAAGTGTGGCTTGCAAGAGGCTCATTAAAAGCAGAGCTGTCCAGTAAGCCCTGCTGCCTCCTGGCAAGCTGGCCTATTTCACTCCTTGCTTAATTCCCTGTTCAGGATGGTTCACTATTCCAGTCTGTTGCTTTATATCACTCAGCGGACTCTGCTCTGTCTCCTGCTTTTTCCAGGTTGGTCCACTTTGCTCCTTCAGCTGTATTCTCCACACGGCTCTCTGCCCAACTCCGCTACTTCCTGCTAATTAATGCCTGATTTTTTGCTGTCTAAAAAAGATAGCGCTTTGATTAGACACACACACACATATGAACATTAACTCTTCTCTTTCTGAAGAACAAGTGGCTTGAAATCCAGATGCTGAAGGATCGACTCAGAATTCCCAAGGAGTTCAGTGATATGGGGGTTTCGCATGTGGTACCCAAAATTCCTACCTCTAACACTGGTTCATCAAACGGGTTACCCTAATTCAGACTTCCTATTTCAGATCCACCATTACCCTAATCCAGATCCCTGTTAAATTCTGTCGTTCTGATGAAACACCTATATGCATATTTTGTTTAGGGTTTTTTTGAGCCAAACCCTTGCTACTGCAACCTATAAAAGACTGAATTATGTTTATCTTTCCAAGTTTTTCTACAACCTCGGGAGAATTAACATGCTTGGTCTTGCTGTTTAGAGACTTGATTCACGTTGCAGCTCACAAGAATCAGCTCCTTGTCTTTTTCAGCCATCTTCTCCTTTTTTCGCTGAAGAAGCTTCAAGCATTTGCCACTTTGTGTCCAAAGTTTCATCATGCACAGATAACATGGAACTTGGAAAAATCGCTTGCAGTTCAGATATTTAAGAGTTTGGTTCAGAAACTCCAAGGATCTCTCTAAGATTTCCAAAGGCTGTGAAGGTCGTGAGAAGAAATCATCCACTTCTAAGCATAGGACCCTTTTCAGGTCGTGATTCTAGAAGTTTTTGGTTGTTTTTTTTTTTTTTTTCCCTGAGTCTCTAAAAGTTAATCCTAACTGAAAATCAATACTTTGAAGGTACTGTTTCCAAAAATTACATGGTCTTGTTGATGCACTGGCAGGGCATTTTGGGCAGTGTGTCTGCATAAGGATCACTCTGCCCTGACTTGCCATGCCAATGCTGATTTCATGGTTTGTTGCAGAATAAAAAAATATTGACAGCTTCTGCTCCCACTGTTTCATACAAAAGGAGAGTGGAACATCGGTATTTACAAACTCACCACCAATGAAAGAAAACATTTTATCAAACCACATGACTTCAGATGAGAGAACACATTGCCACAACAGATAACTGAGGTCAAGCAGTTTCCAAGCTACAAAAGAAATCAGAGGCTTTTTATGAGCGGCAAGAACATTCAAAATCGGAGCAGATAAACTAAAGCAAACATGTAAGAAGGAGATATAAAACCCTAGGTTCCAAATCTTGCCTCAATCTTAGAACAAACAAGTCAGATACGGACAGATACTGGGCAGATCACTGCACATCTTTACTGAGGGCTCCTTGGGCTTTTATTAGAAACATCTGATTCCAGCGACTACCGAAACAGATTAAACACCAGAGAGAACAGGAGATCTAATCCCTGAATGATACACCTGTGTTTGTTTTGTGCTGAGGAGAATTTGCAAATTAATGAGTTGTTTCAAGCTCTGGGGTCACTTTCTTCAGCTGGGGAAAGCCCACATTGGAGGCAGACTCTTTGAATTACATTTTTTGGTGCCTTGGGTTTCTTAGGCTGGGAGACAGAATCTAACCCACTGTACATCCACCAAAACACTCACTCGTGCAGCAGATCCCTATCTTATGAAACTGGCTCTCACTTTGCTGGCTGGGGAGCGGGTCATTCTGCTGTTTTGGGACAGCAACATTCTGGCTCCCTCTGGGACACCTTGCCAGGCCAGGACGCCTGTGGATAGGATGTGGACAAGTGGCTCTGGGCTGAGCTGGGGTGCGAATTTGCTACAGTTTCTGGGTTTCCACCAACTCAGAACTGACACTAGTGTCTGTGTGCTGTGGTTCACCCCACCAGGCAGCCAAGCCCCTCATGGACACTTGCTCATTCCCCCACCAGTGGGACTGGGGAGAGAATTGGGTGGGTAAGACATAGAGAACTTGTGGGTTGAGGTGAAGACAGTTCAGTAGGGAAAGCAAAAGCCAGGCACACAAGAGACAAGGAGTTCATTCCCCGCTTCCCATCCAGCACCGCCAGGAGAGCAGGGCCCCTTCACCTGTGACAGCGACTTGGAAGACAAACAGCAGCACTCCCAACATCCCCCTTCCTCCCTCTTCCCTGCACTTTCCACACTGAGCACGATGCCAAACGGCCTGGAATATCCCTCTGGTCACTTTTGGTCCCCTGTCCTGGCTGTGTGTCCCCTCCAAGCTCCCACACACCCCAGCCCCTCCCCGCTGTGGCCACACGAGGGGCAGGAAAGGCCTTGGCTCTGGGTGAGCCCAGCAAGAACAAAAACACCTCTGAGTTATCAGCCCTGTGCTCAGCACAAACCCAAACACAGCCCCACAGCAGCCACTGGGAGGAAATCCCCCGTGCCCCGGCTGAAGCCAGCACACCGTGGGAGGTTTGCCTCGGTCCTGCGGCTTCACCCAGCCCCTGAAGCCTCGCCAGCGCTCTCGGCCTTTAATTAATCCTCAGCGTGGGCTGCTCGTGGCACGGGAGTCGCTGCCGGCCACCGGCTGCTTCCCTCCCCCGCTCCCGGAGGCAGCGCCCGGGCGGGGATGGGGACGAGGGGCAGGGCAGCCGCGCCGGGCGCTCGGGCAGAGGCAGGGTTGCAGCACCTCCTGAGGAAGCCCGGAGCCGCTCCAGACCTCCCCGAGCCGTCCTGCGGCGCCCGGAGCGCCGCTGCCACGGCCGGCGCTCGCCCCGCTGCTCGCGGCCGTGCGGGGGAGCACCTGGAGCGGTGGGCGAGCGGTGGGCGAGCGGTGGGCGAGCGGTGGGCGAGCGGTGGGCGAGCGGCTGGCGAGGCACGGGGGAGACCCCCGGGGCCCCCAGGCACCCAGCCCCGTGTGCCCAAGGTCGGGGGGCCGCCTCGCCCCAGGTGCCGCTGCGTGGCCACCCGAGGTAACCAGCGGCTGGGTCGTGGCGACTGCCAGGTATCGGTTATCGCCGGGAACGTGGAAGGAACTGGAAGTACCGAAAAACAGCAGCAGCAGCAATTAGGCATGTGATCATCCCAGAGAGTTTGAAAATCGTGCTTAGGTGAAGCCTGAGCAGAGAGAAAGCAAATTCCTCCACAGGAATATGATGTGCTTTCGCTTTTATTAAGTGGTGGTAATTATCGGTGGCATTAAAATAGATTATTTTGATATTTTTTCACGTGGTTTTGTGACAGGAAGAGTTATGAGTTATAAACAACGTCTTCTGCTAATCTTAAAAACACCGCTGCTCTGCAGCTAGTAATGTTCTGGAAAAACTAAAAAAAAAAAAAAGCAAGAGAAAAGAGGAACCTGTCTTCCAAATCATCAGAAAATTTCCTGAGGAAGTTCCAAACCCAATCCCTGTCATCCAGTGAAAAAAAATTATATTAATTAATGAAAGTTTCTCTTAATATTTGATCCAGAGAAAGTGCTTAAGGGGCTTTCAGAAGACAAAGATTCTCATGCAGCTGATGATTCAATGGAATCAAAATATGCTTTTTTTTTCCTTTCTTTACAAACATCTGGTAGAAAATGTGCTTTCACAAGATGCTGAAAGACTCTCCTAAATCCCGCCAAATTTTCCCTAATAGCTCCTCTAAGTATCTCCGGAGCTTCAGTAACCCAGGGAATTTTAATATTATTAAATAGCAGAAAATTTCACATTTTGCATAACTTCATCAAAACTGGGCTTTATTTTAAAAAGCATTTAGAAAACCACCTTTCAATTTAGCCCCTAGTTTAGTTTCTTCAGTAGAGTTCTTGATGACTTCTGCTAACATCACATTATTTTGTAGGAGTCTTTGTGATTATTTCCTTTTGCAAATACCAGAAAAAAAATTAAATGAAAAAAGCAACATTCATCTTCAAAAATTTAGGAAAAAAGGCAATGCCAGAATTCATGATTTTTTACATGCCTGGAAATAGTTGTGGCAGGTCAAACGGTGGCACTGGGGAAGTCCAGCTCAAAGGGCTACGAGTGGAATATCTGGGGATATTTATGATATTTATAAATACAAAAAATTATCGTATTTATGGTTAGTGAAGGGACAAGCAGGAGGATGAAGCCACCTACTCAATATCTTACAATTTTGTGCAGCAAAAAGTGGGGGAATTAACAGGAACGGCTGAAAGTCTTGGTGCACGATCAAAACTGCAAGTTAATAAGCATAGCAGGCACTTGTTCAAGTAATTTACATGACTGGAATATTAATATGTGAGGGTATAACTTTCCCTGGAAGGGTGGGGAGGGCAGCAGGGAGCGTTTTCTCAGGTATCAAGATGATGGGAGGACTGTCCCAAGGCCCGGGTGGGAAAGAGGATGGATGGGTTGTAAGCTCGTGGGTGAAAGTAACAGGGAAAATCAGGGGCAGTGCGGCAGCTTTTGTGCACTGCTGAAGGGAACGATGCTTTTGCAGACTGATAGAATTGTGTGAAAAGGCTGGAACCTGGTGAAATGCAGAAATTTAACTGCTCCAGGGGCGAGGTGGGACACCAGGAAAACAGGAGAAACATCAGCTTGAAGTTTGAAGCAAAACAAAACCAATGAGCATAAAGAAGTCATTGTTCAATAAATACACAGAAATTGAAAGATTTTCTGGGGATATCCAATAGATTTGACAGCTCCTTTAAAAAACTATATCAAATGCAGAACCATAAACTCTGCCAATGCAGAAGCATGCTAGAAATGAATGTAGCTAAATCAGGAGTGTTTCAATGGCTTAAAACACAAGAAGAGAGTACAGGAAGTTGGAAACTAGGTCAAAGTAAAAAAAAGAAAGAAAAAGAGAAAAAGAAAAAGAAAAAGAGAAAAAGAGAAAAAGAAAAAAAAAAAAGAAAAAAGAAAAAAAAGGTAGGCCAGGACAAAAAAAACCCCCTTAAACAACAACCAGGCATTTTAAAACCATTGTAGTAGGAAGAAGAAAATCAAGGCAGAAAGTTGTGGACCAGTTAATTAAAATATTTGTAGGCTTCTAGAAGACAACAAGACAAGCAGCAGCCAAGATGAATTTGTCTAGAGCAGATGATGTGAAAACAAACTAATTTTGTTCCATGACAGAGTCACAGGCATCAAGAGCAGGAGGAAGCCGTGGACATGGTACAACTTTGGCTTCAGTGGGTTTGTGTCACTGTGCCACAGAGCTCTTGTGTGCAAGGCAGGGAAACATGAAATTACTAATCAGCTTACTGAAAATGTGTTTGGAGAGCACAGGTGTCACATTATCGAAGTAGAAACAGATTATCAAATGGGATTTCACACTGGGGGTTCTTCTCTAGTCCAATATTGTACAGCAGGTTTTAGCAATGGCTTAGTTAATAGAATACAAAAAGTTTCTCTCCTCTGAAGAGAACAGCAAGTGGAGGTCATGTTCAAGGGCAGGGTGATAATTCAAAATTCTGTTGGAAATTCTGAAAATCCAGTCGAAATTCAATTAGTCACCTCAAAATTACACCCTGAGGAAGTACACGGGGTAAGGACAGATTTTGTGCTGGAGCTGTGGAAACCCAGAGTGAAACAAGACTCAAAAACATCAGAGTTCTGTAGGAAGAGGTGGACACTATTCAGGGATACAGAGGAAAAGATGTAGAGAAGCACAGCACCAGACTTCAAATGCCAAAAAGTAGCTGTGAAACTCCTTTGACTGTGTCATCCTGCTCTGGGTTAAACTAATAAAACCACAAAGTGCTGTAGTAACTGGATAAACCTTCTCCAGACGTGCCACAGACCAGTGAGTGCTGCAAGTTAAAAACTGAGGAGGTGTGGAGTCATTTTTCCTCACACACAGATCTTGGGGTTTTAATACATTTACCCAAAAAAACGGCAGGAACTTTATTTAAACTGGTTTTATTAGCCTCAGATGAGTGCTGCAGATCTCTACATCTCATTGACTGTGGTACATATAGCAATGAATAAAAAATGGGTGAGCTTTTGGCCTCCCTCCCTTCGCCCCTTCCTCTCTCCCACCAGAAACTCAACCAGTGAGCTGCAGAAACTTTACTGGGAGACAGAAACTTCCACATCAGCACCTGCCAGTGTGTGGCAGAGTACAAAACCTAGGCACAGGCTGGAGGGCTGGATGAGGTGCTGAAAAAAATGCCCAGGTGCAGGGAATTCGCACAAGGGCAAAAAGCATGTTTGCTGTCGGAAAAATGTGTTTTTTAATATTTGGTATTTGCGGTACTTTACCGAGGTTCAGCATTAAAATGCGCGTAATCACTGGTGCCTACAAAGCAACGCACGAGTGAGATTATTTGTGCTGAGGCACTTCCCACCAATATTTAGTCTGCTGCCTCTCTGGAGCCAGGTAGAAGCTAAAGTTCACAGCCCTGAAAGTTTTGTCTGTCGGGAGAGAACAGACGCAGGGGCTGTCAGCTCCCGCGTGATCCGGTTTATTTACCAAGGGCATACACAAAATGTATGGGGGGGGGGGGGAAAAATACTGTTTCCTCGCTGGTTTTAAGTGTGTGATGCTGTGCCTGGCGCTTCCTTGCTCGAAGCTCCCCTGAGTTTCTGCCCGTGGCATCCATCGGCAGGAAAAGGGGAATCGGAGATTTGTAAGGCCACCTCCACCATCCCGCGTGGCCTTGTTCCGTGCCCCTGCTCTTCGCGGCGGCCCCCACTGTCGAAATTACCTGCCTGCTGAGCCACAACCGGTGACTTTTACAGCTTTTTTAGGTTTGCACCGTGCAGAAGACGCCTCTTAGGGCGGCGGGGTTCGGCTGTGCCGCAGTGGGGCAGGAGCACCCCAACCCTTCACAGCAGCTACGGGCAAGGCGCCGGGAACCCAGGCGAATTCACCTGCCCTGCTCGCCCTGGGCCGGGCCCACACCCCTCCGAAGTCTGTGGAAATGTCCCCTCCGGTGTCCGTGGGCTTTGGATCGGCACCGGGGCTGCTCCCGAGACCTTCCCCTGGCAGTGCTCCCTTTGAAGTCGACGAGATTATTCCCTGGCACAATAGAGCTCACTGTCAGGAAGATTTTAATGATATTCAACCTACGTTTTCCACGTCTTCTGATCACCCCATTATCCCTACTTACGGCTCGTTATCTCCTTTTTCCAGGGACCCAATCCCAACCCCCTTACCCAAGCCAGCCTTGCCATGGCTTGGATGAAGGAAGCAGAATCTCACTGTCACCTTCGCTATTCAGAGGCTGCTGCTACGCCCCCCGTGATGTCATCATTCAGGCAAAAAACACGTTTCTGTGTTTTTATTTCTGGCTGCAAAGACCAGAGACAGAGCTGAGCCCATGGCCATACCAAAGGAAAATGAAAAGGCCTGCCAGTACAATTCCAAGACATAGAGCAATGAATTTTTAAATAACATTTGATCTTCTAATAACATTTTATCATCTTTCCAACTGACGTACGTCCTCACAGCTATAGAAAAACCTGCTGCAAAATTATTGGAAGTAGTTTTCTTTGATTAAGAACTCAACATTTGTGGTTTAGAATAGCTTTATAATTTGATATGGACAAGACAGATAACGTGATACCTCTTTCTCAACAATCATTTATTATGTATAATTTGGCCTTTCTGAATGGTTGGATTGGAGTGCATCCTAAATTACCAGACGTTAAATCCTTTTTTATACATGCTAAAAAATTATATTTCCTATAGAATTGTATTAAAGCTTGGGTTTTATTTAGAATCAAGACATCACATATGTCCCATGGTGTTGGGACAGGAGTCCCGTTTTTGTCTGTGATTTCAGAGCACTGGGCACGGAGTGATGAGGATTTTGGGGGCAGTACAGTAACACTATATATTGAATTTATTTAATTTATAGCATTCATAGTAATAAAATAATACCAGCTAAAAGGAAGAGTGTGTGGACACTACACAGTACATATAGAATAATCCACAATACATTCCCATCCCTGACACCATGTGGTTGCCCTCTCTGTTATGAAGAAATGGCATTAATTCCTCCAGCATGAGCACGTGGGCCTCCCTAGTGAGGACATGGTTTTTCCAGTTAGGGCTGTCCCTGATGGCTCTTTTTCCCTCTCCGTGCTAGATTTCACCATTTTTTAGGACTCCTCAATGACCAGTCCTTGCAGATTTACCTGTGCCTTCCCCTTGCCACCAGCTACGCTCATGTCTCAGCACCTGCCCAGACATCACATACATTAGGATTAAAAATGCAAGGCATTGCTGCTGCTCCGTGTCCGTGCCCTGGTTTGCCCTGCCCACTCTAATGTTGTGCTGGCTCGTGGCAAATGGAGCTCTGGCTCTCCAGCGGCTCCAGAACTGCTCCTTTGATGAGAGAGGCCAAGAACACTCTGATGCTTGTGCAGTGATGGAATTGCTGCTCTGAAATTCGGTGTATTCAGCAGCCTGTGAGCCCATCCAGCCCATTCCAATGCAGCATTCCCTCCGTGGGACCAGGCCTGGGTTTGTTTTTGAGTGAAATCCCCCAAAATGCAGTGTGGACATCAGCCCTCCTTGTGCTGCTCTCATGGGATCATAACTTCAGTCCCCTATTTCAGACACCACTCCTGTATCGCCCCTTTGGCTTCACCTTTTCCGCCCCAGTCCCTGGTTATTTCACCTGATCTTTCTTTGACTGATGGTGCAGCTTTTCCAGCAAAACAAATTAGACAATCCGCGTTTAAGGAGCAGTGCTTGTGCCAGAGTCCAGCACAGAACCAAGAAAGAATGGGATTGAAATTCCCCCCTCGGGCTGGGATGTCCCGTGTGAGGAGGGCAGAGGTGGCTTGTTCAGCTGGGCTGTTGAGTCACCTCTAAATTAATTAATTAATTAATCGGTAATTACAGCCACTGCAATCAGACTGTCACATTAGCCATTGTGTGACTATCTACTATGTATTTCAACCACAGTCTTCTGTGATGTATACTAAAAATTCTGGTTAGATTCAGATAAATTTGAAAAACTGCGGGTTTTGCAGTCAGTGTGACATGAGTACCGTTTTTACCCGATATTGCATGGTTTCATAGAATAAACGCTGGGCTGTCAGCACCTCCTCTCGCCATTAGCCTTCTTTTCCTCATTAATAACTGACCTGGAGCAGTAAGAGCCACCCCCGAGTTCAAGCAAACAAACCAATCCCCTTCCCCAGGCTTTGAGGCTGAGCAGAGGACGCAGAGACATGTCTGCTGGAAACTATTTACAACTCCACAAACAACAGCTTTTTACTGCATTTCTTTGGTTTCACCCTCGCAGCCATTCCATCCCTTTCACAATAACCTAATCCATGCATACCGAAAAACACTGTTAATATCCTGGACCTGGAAAATTAGCCAAAAATCCATGGAAAGATAAGCATAATGGAACACAGATGATTAAAGTTTACATTTAGCATAACAGATCCCAGCACTGACATCTCCTATATATTCTTCCCTATTCAGTCCAGTTTTTTACATCTCATGTTGGGTTATATCTGATGAAAGAGCAAAGCTACAGCGAAGAAACAATGCACAAAGAATGTTTGTAATGTAATATGAAAATGGTGTTCAGAATTTTAATACACTGTAATTGACCGCAGCGATTTTTTTTTTTTTTCTGTGAAAAGATAATTTGGTATGAAAATCGTGCAGTACTTAAATAATGTAATTTTGATAATGACAGTAAAATACAATTTCTGCAAGGCAAGTGAATCATAAACTTTTTCTCATTCAAATGAAGTCTGTAATATGTCTGAATGCTGTCACTATTATACATTTTAAAAATACCTCTGCCATGAACTATTATCGAATATTATTATATTTCAAATACATTACAAAAGCTAGTGAAGTCACAATACAAACATGTTGAAATGCCATGTTGCATTTAATGGGGAAGTAATGAATCCTGCAGGAGCGAGTCAAACTTCTTCTTCCAGACGGTTTTATTACAGTTTTTTTTAAGAGCTGGACCTTAGCAACTCCCTCCCCATGTTCAGCTGAAAACTGAAACTGGGGTAGGTTTTGACCTTCCAAACATAAACACGAATTCCTATGGATACTCGAGGTTCCCACTGCTTCTTGTGTTGTCAGGCTTCACAGACAGAGAGGTTTGATCTGTGCAGGGTCTGCCCAGAGCGAAATTGCACTGTTGGTAAAAATGCACTTTATCGGTGGTGCTCCTCAGATCTTCCCACTGCAGCTTGTGGAGGAAGCGCCACTTCTGAGAGATCTCAAAGGAATTTGGACGCGCGGAGTGGTCAGAACGCAAGAAGCTATTCCAGAAATTTCTGCAAGTCAGCTCAGTTAGGGTTTTAATATCTAACATTCCTGCTTTTCTTCCCCCTCGGGGCTGCCTCCTCCTCGCCCTCGCCGGAGACCCGCACGGCGCTTCCCGGGGCGGGAGGCTCCGGAGAGGCTCCCGGCGGTGCCGCAGCCGCAGCGGCCGCAGCTGTGATGCGTGCGAGGTGTGCTGCTGCTGTCCCCGCGGCTGGCGAGGGCAGGAGGGCGGCAGGGGAGGCTGCCCCGGGTGAGGCTGCCCCGGGTGAGGCTGCCCCGGGTGAGGCTGCCCCGGGTGAATCTGCCCCGGGTGAGGCTGCCCCGGGT
>VWPU01001440.1:0-22720 GCA_013398955.1 Callaeas wilsoni | reverse complement strand
GGAGCTCTGTCAGCCGAGGTGGTGCTGCGTGGGTGCTGGCTCGGTCGTGCCCCCTTGGATCCGCGCCCACCTCCCACCCCTGCCCAGCACCCCCGGCCCTGCCCCAGGCACCCCATCCTCGGTCCAAGGCTGCTGGAGACCCCGGGCATCCTCTGCTGTTTCCTCGAGTGTCTGCAGGGAGTGGGATACATGAAAATGTTCCCTTATGCTGCTCTATTTCGCTCCCAACGATATGTTTTATATCCTGTAAATTCCACTCCTTACCAAAAATACATCGTCCTGGAAGCAAACTGAGGCGAGCGCTGTCAGCGTGCCCGCAGTGCCTTTGCAATTGTGTGAGGTGTGAAATTCGCTCGACTGTTCTCGCTGGAAGATTGGAAGGGTGGGAGATAAAAAAATGGTTTTGCTTCTGCCAGGAGAGCAAGGAGAAGCAGAGATGATGTATTCCATCTCCGGGATGAGGTTGGAGGAGTTGTGGTTCCAGAAGACATCCTCAGGAGAAAAAGGAAAGGAACTAGGACAAATATTTTCTTTCTTTTCTCTATATGTGATGCATGTAAAGAGGCAGTAATGGTTTGTTGCACCAAAAAGTAAAACAAACGGTTGATTGAGCTAAACTAGAGTTTGAAGTAAGAAAAAAACATGCAGAATGCTCCTGGTACAAACTTCTTAAAGAAGGTGTTTCTCTAAGTCATGACAGAAACCAGAAACAACATGTTTTGTGGAGGACAAAACCACCTTTTTAGATTTGTTTGGGGTTTTTTTTTTATAGCGGATTTAAGATAATTTTACTCTCTGTTTGGAAGTTATGATCCACTCATAAAGGCAGGCATTAAATGTCACTGAAGCCCGGGATCCAGAGTGAAACACCTGCCCTGGCGCTGGTGTTTCTCGCCCCTGAGTCATTTCCTGAGCGTGGCACTAGGAGGCAACCTGCCATTGGAGGTGTCCTCCCTCAGGCGCCGCAGCCGGGGAAAAGCCACGTTTTTGGCACCAAAAAGCCAGGTTTTTGGCACCAAAAGGTGCCTCTCGTGACCAGTTCTTTGTGCGCCCTCCCATCCTTCACTTCATCATCTTCCACAAGCCCTTATAAAATGGCAGATGGGTGATGGAAAACACCTTCCCGACACTCCAGCTGTACATTTACCCAAAAATTCCAGTTTCTGACATGCCCAATACGGGAGTGAGGTGAGGATTAGGCCGTAGGGCTGCCATAGCCAGCTTGCCTGAGCGGGCATGACGTGTGTGTTTGCAGGTAGCAAACCAGCTCAGGTAACCTGTACAAGGAATGTTTGTACACCTCTCTCTGCTGGGGGCATCTCTAGGGGAAAAAGCAGCCAAAAAGGGGCTGGGGTTGAAAGCTGATAGTTTGGGTCCAGGTGCAAAGGGCAAGACTCATGCTTGACTTTGTCGCTTCGCATCCTTTTATTTTTATAGAAGTTCTTCTGCTGTTTGGGAGCAAATGTAGTTTTACATACTTTTATGACTTCTGTAAAGATCAGTATTTGGAAGTTCTGAAAAGCCAAGACAGAGCTAGAAATGTCCTTCTGAAAACACTCCCACAACTGTTTACTAAGACAGAAAGTTGAATTTGACTTGGCTGTGTTTGTGCTCCTTTTGTTTACTTTGTGTGAATATTTCAGCTAATAGGTTTACTGTTAGGATTGTTTACAGAAACTGCACAATTTAAGCAAATAGTTCAAAAATTTCATGTATATTTTAGGCCGTCAGACGCAAAAGTTCTCACCAGAACCCTAATTACAAGCCTTGCTGTTTTTCATGTATGTTTTATTATGCAATCATGACGTCAGGAAGGGTGTCTACGCACACCTGGGTTTATGTTTAGTGGGAGCTTCCAGCTCCTGGTTAAACAACAACTGCTCAGAGGGCACCACAAATCTCCCCCGTCACTCTCGGCCCTTCCAGATGTCAGGCACTGTCAGCAACGCACAAACACACAGACCCCCAGGCCTCTCCATTCCTTGGGATGCTGCCCTTCGCACGAGCCAGCCCCAAGGTCTGTATTCCGACTGCTGGGAAGTGCTGTGATACTGTTGGGCAGATCAAAACCGTGCAAGAAAATAGATATTGCACAGTTTTCAAAGGAAACAGAGAAATTTGAGCTCAGATCGTGACAGAGGGAAAACCTGTAATAATTTCATTGTTAGTCTGCTTGGTGCAACCCTTTATGTGCAAATTCCCTTGCAGCCTCGAAATCTTATCTAGAATTTTGTCTTTCAGAGCCACTCCCTAAACATTTTGGAAAAAAAATAATAATCCTGTCTGTGTGTCTATAGCATAAACGCAATTAACATTGGTGGTACATGGAATTAACGCTGCCTGTGAGCGAAGAGCCTCACAATTAAATTACAGATTTGCTGCTGTGCAGGTTGAAGACGTGAGCTTGGCTCAGCAGACAGTGGGTTTTTTCCATGGTCCACAGATTGTCATTCCATGTCTTGTGTCAGCACTACTGCATTAGGTAACCTCACCACTCGCATCAGCTCACATTAATATTATTTTTAAGACAAAGTGGTCCTTGTTGTGATGCTGCCGCTCATCATCAGAAACAATTGTGCTGCAGAATGTTAATATTAAAGTTAATATATGATAACATTACCATTTGTTTTAATAATTTCCAATGGAAACAACTACTGTTTCAGTGAGTCATTTTATTTTCTTGCATTTCCTGGCAAGTGCCGCAGGACTGTTTAAGGAATAGAAAAACAAGTTGGCTGCAGCTCAGAGGAGAGGCTGCTTCCATGCGCTGTGCTAGGTGGAGAATTCCACTGAAACCAGTGGGCTGCACTGGGTGTAGAGGCTGGGCTGCCTTTTTCAGCTCTTAAACTGTGCCCTCTTACACTGAAACACAGATTAAACATGTTAATTAAAACTTCAAATTCAAACCAAAGCTCTCAGTGAACACATGCATTTCCAGATCATTCCGCATTATGTAATATTTGAAATACTGAGGCTTACTTTAAAAAGGGAAGTAATGGAAAGTGTAATCGTGGTGGTGTATCTTGGGAAATACATCAGATTTTGTTAACAGTTTGAAGGAAATTGTAAACTGAAGTATACAAAAGTAGCTCGGATTACTACCCCATCAAGGCTATGTCAGCAAAAAAAGAAAATATTTCAAACTTTTGTAAATAATTTTTGGCCCAGTTTAATGTATTTGTTATTGGCCGCTGTGATTTAGGACAGTAAACATTTTCACTGTTATCTCTTTTCAGAAGGGAGCAAAACAATCTGACTCAAAATTGATAGTTGTTGTTAGTCCCTTCAGATCTCAATAAGAATGTGAAACCTTTTTTCTTTCGGTTCTGCTTTGGCTCGTCTGGTCTGTATTTCCACCTAAAATGGACAAATTCTACAGCCATTTAAACCCACCCAACCCTATCGACCTCGGCCATATTCCTACCCTGATTTACAGCCTCATTAGGATTTTAATGATGTAAATGGCAGTAGAGTTTGCTCCTAAATCTCCCCTCTGAACCGAGCAGAGTGTTCACCTCTGGGTGTGGGGTGTGAGAGCTCTGTGCCTCGGAGAGGGAGCCCGGAGCTGGGGCTGGGCAGGCCAGGGAGGGTTTCTGGTGGCACTGGGCTCCCTCCCCGCCCCAGATAAGCAGCCGCGCATTCCCCTGCATCTTGTAAAACCTTGGACAGCCCCACACATGCACGCACAAGTGCAGCAGTGTTTTTACAAGATAGACAACAATTCCTACTCGCATATCTTTCTGATGAGGGAATCGAGTCATCAGTCTAAATATATTTGGGGTTACTGGAGTTGCAAGGCTGCGGGAAGGGCAGGCGCTGCCCAGCTCCTGGTACCTGGCGAACAACAACAGCTCCCGTCCCTCAAATCTCTAAATGGGCAGCAAACGAGAAAGGAGGGAGAGGCTCTATCTATCTATTTGTTTATTTATTTATAAGTCTTGCCTTAAAGCCTCATCCAGAGCTCACAAAGGAAAAAGTCTCATTAACGTCAGCTCCCCAAATCAGCTCCTGAAAGAGAAAACACCATGTATCACTGTCAGTATCTTCTATAATTTTAAACCAGAAAACCTTTATGACTTCTAACACCCTGTATATTAAACAGTGCTATGAAGGATTTAATATTTATATTACACAAATCCCACTGTGTTTAAATGTGTTTAAAGTGCCATAAGCAGCACATTTACTCAGCCCTGATGCTCGTTGTGGCTCGGATGTGTTTGTAACTCTTCACAGGCACCCATGTCACCCAAAATCATTCACCTCCCACCTCCAAAACTGCACCAGAAAAGAACCCATGTGCCACAACCTGCCCCTGGAGGTTCATTTCCATCTAGCCTTTCCTTTAAAACATTTAGAAAAGTAAAGGATGGGGGAATCAGAGCAACCCTGGGCAGTTGGTTTGGTGTGTTGAGCTTGGTACTCAGCCATCGTCATTCCAGTGCCAATAAAACATTGAGTGTCACGGTTTTTATATATCATTAATGGAGAATGATGCACACTTTTAGATATACATAAAAGAATGACATATATTAAGGCACCACAGTTTGGGGGTGCCAGACAAGGGACACAGATCCCCAAGATCATAAGTCCAGGATCAGGCTGTGTTCCATATGGACAAGTTTGAATAATCCTGCACAAGAGGAAGGAGTTAATAATTTCTTGCTTCTATTAAATTAGGGCTGCTTGGTTTTTGAGTTTATTTTAAAGCACATTGAGGCTTGATGACTTTTAGTCATAGGTGAAGTGCCGCAGAGTCAAGAAGCAGAAGGATTTTTAAAGATCTTACATAACTCCAGTGATATTTTTAAGCATATTAATTGGCAGGTGCTTCACACAAACACGGAGGTGACTTTCTGAAAATACAGATCTGCCCCTTGAGTACAGGAATTTTATCCGGCGGCTTCTATCAACAACTGAATCCACCACCTGTAAAAATGAAAAAGAAGAAGGTGGCACTCATTTTTAGAAAGAAGTAATCAAGAGGAAGTTTTGCTCCCCAGAACAAATGAAGCTGCGAATAGACCGGATCAGGAAGGGAGCACGACCGAAATCAGGCAGTTTTCAAACACGCAGTGTACAGGTATCCATCAAGCCCGTGGGTGGTGGGTAGCCCCATCCCTCACAGCTGGGAAACGCTGTGGAAAGACGTGAAAAAAATACTAGTGCTTAACAGCAGTGAGAAAAAAATCCTAGTGTTTAACAGTGCTGAGAGTAGCTGGGTTTTATTAATTTTCACTCTTTTTATGAGCAGAGCCACGCTCAGCACCCAGCAGAGAGAAAAACCCACACCCGCGGGAGGAGCCGGGTGCTGCCCACCTCACCTTGAGGGTGACGGGCAGGGCTTTGCACTGTCCCCCTTTATGCCTCAAAACGCAGAAACCTGCCTCGGCAGAGCTGCTTGTTTTTTTTCTTTTTTTTTCCTTTTTTTTTTTCGGTTTTTTTGGTTTTTTTTTTTTTTTTTTTTTTTTTTTTCCTGGATATCTTAATTCTGCTGATGCAAAGCGCGAGTGAAATTACAGGTGCCCGTCTGCGGAGCAGGATGCTGATAAACAACTCGCCACTTCGCAGTGGCTGGTCACATCTGGAGCCTTTTGGGATGCAAAAAGTACTGGAGGATTCTTGCAAAACTTACAGGCACTTAACGTTGCCATAACTTTTGTTTTTAACCTAAATTTGCGGATTCCTCCCCGCCCCCCCCCACCGCCGCCCGCCCCCCGTTAGAGGATTTTTTCGGGTTATATCATTCTTGTGCAGCTACCCGGCTCAGTCAGCAGCGAGGCAAAGAGTCAGACCTACAGCTCTCGTCAGGAAAGTTTTCCAGTTTGACCTTAGACTGAGACAGGCTGGTATAAAACCATGGAACGGTGGATTCTGTGCCATTAATTCCAGCACGTTTTGGAGCTCCGCAACCCGCAGCCCCCAACTCTGGCTAAGTTAGCACACAGTGTTCAATACCACTGTGCCGTCTCGAGAAAATAAAAAGCCACAAAAAAAACCCATGGAAAATTTGAGTTTTTCCACCTTTACATTACCATAATACTTCCATAATACAGAAAATCAACACGGACAGAGAGATGGGTGGATGGATCCACGGCACAGACTGTGAAGGCTTTATGGATGGTGGCAGCCAGAGCCACTCTGGCAATTTCTTCCTTCTATAGTTATTCCTGCATAGAATGGGTGGATATAACACCCAATTTGATGCAGGCTTCTACCATTTTCAAAGCCCTCAGTTACCCTCTCTTGAAAACCCCCGCTGCAATTCCGGGGGCTGTAGTGAATTAACACCTATCCACAACGTTATTTACCATTCCTTGTTTTGTCAGCGTGCATGGGAAACACAAAAGGGCTCGGGGAAGGTTTCGCTCCTCGCGTTCCTCGCACGCACTTTGAAATCCCTGCAAAATTTCCATCAGGTCACTGTAGTAATAATTATGCATGTATGCAGTTAATGTTCCCTGACTGCCTCTGATCCGCCGTGCCTGTTCCCTCCCTGTGCTCTCCCGTGGAGATCACACGGGCAGGATGGAGCACACAGCCTGGTCAGAACTCCACGCCCTGGAAAATCTCTGAGCCCCTGCTCCTGGACGAAATAATCCAACCAACACAAAACAAAAACCAAAAAAAAAATAATAAAAACCCAACACAACCCTAAATGCTAATCTGCACATTTATTACCCCCCCCTCCTCCACTAACATTTAGTACTGTTGTGTTAGAAATATCTGAAATGGCTTTGATGTATTTTCTGTGATTATCCACAATTTCCTGTTATGTAAGGTATCTCTCAGGAGACTTCAGACTCAAGAATAGGTTGCACTGGGAATTATCACTAAGATCTGGCCCAGTCTGGTTTTTTAGCTCACTGAGCATCGCTGTTGTGCACAGCACTGTATTTTTCCTATACTGTTTAGTCTGTTTACATAAAATATTCACTCTGAAACTGAGAATGCTCCAAATTTATCCTCTTGTGGCACACATGATCTTTCATGAGAATCCAGTTAAATATAGGGGATTTTGGTTGGGGTTTTTTGTTGTTAGGGATTTTTTTGGGTTTTTGGTTGTTGGTTTGGTTTGGTTTTTTTTCCTTCAGAGAAGATATTATCAGGTTGGGTCTGGCTTTCTTCCCCCTCCTGTTTGAAGGTCAGTGATCATTTAGGACAGATTTCTATCATGCATTTCAGATGCTAAGGCAGTGTCTGTAGCAGGAGACAGGCCATAATTTATCAGTGGCTCTCAAGCTGTTCTCCAGCCCCTTCCTGGTGAGGTGGTGCAGGGACGCCTGGTTCCATTAACATTCCCACTGGATGATGGTGAACATTTATTGCTCTGTGATTTCAGTCTCCAGCCCTACGTACTCCACGACCCATCAGGAATTGTCTGCCTGCGCACTGACAGTGGTGGGAAGGGAAACCTGATCCTTCCTCCCCTCGGCCACGCGCTGGTGTCGCCTTTGGGAACGGTCTTGGGAAGAAGCTGGACGTGTGCCTTGGAGCCACCTCCTCCTTCCAAGTATAACATCGAGCATAAGATCATCCTTCTTCCACTCCTGAGTGTTTATTGAAGCATCTCCTCCTCAGCCCCAATACCTGGCAGTGTCCTTGCCTTTGTGCTCTCCTCTCCCTGTCCTCTGACAGCTGCTGCATTCCAAGCCTGTTCTCCCAGCTTCATCCTACCCTGCTCCTCTAGCACAAAACAGCCTTGAACAAAGAGTGTGTCTCTTGGTTTGCAAGTATAAGTGCTTTTACAAAGAATTATCAGCATATTCAGGGGTTTTCCCCCATTACTTCCCATTCCTTTTTCCCTTTCTCGACATTTTGTATGTGCAAAACATCATGAGACAACTCCTTCACAGCTCCTTGGCTCAGTGAAGAAACACCTATGGCTTAGATTTTGCCAGCAAAACGTTTTAAGACATATTTAAGCTATTAAATGTGTCAATCACATGAATTTTTTGTTAATCAAGCTGGCTAGTAACACACAGATTTCCTTTGTGATTTTTGTCCTACCTGTCTGGAGAAAGCAGAGACTCAGTCAATCCCTGCTGTCAGTGCTTTCCTTGTCTCCATCCCTGCACTCCAAAAGGCAGCAGAGAAACTTTCACATTCAGTTAAAACTGACCAAAAAACCTGCCCTCCTGACTGAGACAGAACAAAACCAAGACGTGGACACCTTGCAGCACCCTCAGGGGAGCCAGGCACCTGTGCTGTCACGCTGCTGGCCACTGCCACACACCCACACACGCCCTGCACGTGATGTCACATCACATTTTTCCTTGCCAAGGAGGTTCTGTTGACCCTGGCTCCCATGGCAGCGATCCAGAGCTCTTCCAGCAAAGCCCTGGCTCAACACGTCGCCGGCACGGCCCCTCCAGAGCGCGGCACCGTCCTGCACCGTCAGCAGGCAGGGAGCAAGAACCACCCGGATTTACAGCTCTCTGGATCCTGCTGGTTCATGGGCAAAGCCAGAATTAAATCGTACCATATCACAGCTACTCACAGCCCCCCCGCCCCGGTTGCAGGCTGCAGTTTTTCCAGGCTCTTCTCGGGGTGACAGGGGCTGAGCGTTACCCACGCTGCTCGCTGACCACCCCGGAGCAGGAACCACCACCAGCTTCTCACCCACAGCTTCACTCCTGCTTGTAGGCTGGGATTCTGCCGTGGAAAACTCAACAAGCAGTATGACATCCGGATTTACAGATGCATTTGAGAAATTTTTTTTAAAAAAAAGTAAAAATTAGAGGCTACTGTTCAACCAGGATGCATTATGGATTGGTGTGGTGGTAGAGAAACTGCAACCCAGCAGATGAATTTCCCTGTTACTATTCACTCAGGCAGCTCTGGGATGCTGGGATGCTACACTCGACCCTCAAGTCTTTCCTGACGTTGCCTGTGGTACCTCTATGGGTTGGTAGAGGGTACTATGAACATGGTGAAAGGAGGGGATGCAAGGGTTAATGAGCTGCTGGCATTTCTCCTCCGCTTTGTGGTCTGCTGAGTGCACAAAACAACTTCATGCCAAATTCAGCACATTTGGGAGCCCTTATCAGGAAGAAATCTGAACTTGGGCATGGAAGACTTATAGCAAAACGGGGGTCCCTCTGAAAAGACGTGATTGCAAGGAGCTCACTGATGCTGGGCCTGTTTGTGACAGGGAAAAAAACACCTCTGCGGCTTCCCAGCTCCATCCCCACCAGGGCAGCCTGGGCCCCCGTGCCAGCAGCTGCAAGGGGACACCTTACAACACAGTATTTTTATTAGCACTTCAGTCCCCAAACCCTTTTTTTGGGTACCACCACGAATCCAGCCCACCCAGTTTACACAACGCTTTGAAGAACTCAAGTGCCGTGCAATTAGTGCTGATGTTGGACTGCTCAGGCAGGATCAGGGCTGCGTTGTGCTAAGCCCTTCCAGACGGGTAGATAAAAGTCTCTGATCCATAAAGTAGACACGGCATTAGTAGAAATACAAGAGATAAAGCTGAAAAAACAAAAGAAAGCCGGGACAGCAGCTCGCACATTTTTGCGGGCTGAGGGGCTGGCAGTCATCTCGCATGGCACGGGGAAGGGGACAGGCAGAGGTGGCTCTGCTTGGCCTCACAGAGCACTAACTGTTATTACAATCACTATCAAAGCTGGAGGAAATTGCATCCATTTTACTGTCGAAACATACAGAACGTACAAAGCTTCCCCAGCATCCATAAAGTTAAATATATTAGAAAACAGAGGACAAGAGCTTGCTGTTGCTCTTCAGCCTCAACTTGTATTGTTTCCAGTGGCCATTTCACCTCAATAAAGACAGAAGGATCCAGGCACAATGTTTTTAATTACAAGTGGCATTTCTAAGCCTTCTGTGGTCGGGGCCTAATCCAAAAAAGTGGCTTCACTTTGGACTCTGACATTGTGGATGCTCAGTGTAGAAGACAGGCTGCAAACTCGTTTCCATCCTGCCTTAATAATAGGTTCACCGTCCAAAAAGGAGCTTTAAACACATTACTTCAATATTCAGACTTGAAGTTTTCTCTCTGTAAAGGGTTTTATAAGCCAGCAATAAAAGACTGCCTTTGAAAGTTGACTTGAAAGGTCTTAGGAAAGCTGGGGGTTTTTAGATTTGAAGCTTCCAGTACTTAACTGTTGAACAAGAGATAAACAAATTGGCAGCTTGCATGAGCAAATCTGCCCTGACCAGGTGAGACGAGTCCAGATAGAGCCACCTTTGCGCAGTCAGAGCGTGCAGGATGCTCCCATGCAGGAACACTTCCCGCTGTGCTTCCTGCCAGGTGCAGCAGTGGGAAGGGGAGCTCCTGGCATGGGTTTTGGTGGGGCACAGCACCTGCAGGGCCAAGGGACCAGAACTGGAGGGAAAGGAGAGGCGGCGCACAAGGAATGCCAAGAGAAGGACCAAGATGAGCACTGAGGTCTGGTTTCGGGTGGCAGATGGCCAGGAGAAATATTTCTCTGCTGGGTGGATAAGGGCTCATCTTCTGCAGAGGTGTAACCAAACCCCACTGAGGCTCCCGCGAGCTTTCAAGGAATTGGCAGAGACCAGGGGAATCCATGTGGAAAAAATCCCAGTTTTTATCCAAACGAGATGTAAATGTTCCGATGGATGAGCTATTCACCATTTCCTTTGAGAACATTGTTGGATGTTCGCTGTTAGGAGTTTTCCCCTTATTTCAATGGCTTATGTATATTATTGATTTCCACACAGTTTGCCTAGTTATGCCATTTTCTCTGAAGTCAGCTGTTCTGCATGAGCCCCAAGGATCCATCTTTCCCTCAGGAAGCTCCCACTGGAGTCAGCTGCAATATCCCTGAATTGACTGGTAAAAGCCATTTGTGTTTGTATTCTCATGGCCTCTAAATGCTGGGACCTTGCCAAACCCTCATGGTTGCCTTTTAACCAAGCTATTTTTACTGTATATATATAAAAACATAAATCCTATCACATCGGCAGCTGGACATTCTGCTTTCCTCCTTCTCTAAAATTACCTCTGTTTGTCAATACTTTTTCAGGATGATGCCTTCAGAACAAGATGTCAAACCACAGCAGAATATTTTATGTAATGCTTCAGGGTCACTTTTTCTGGACGTGGAGGAACAAAACAGTCTTAGCACAGTTTGGAATTTGAAAAGAGCTCTCTTTAGTGAGTCCTTATTGAATGTACTGCTCAGAGAAAAGAATTCTTAGGACTCGTTGGGAACTTGGGCCCTAAACTCAAGGTGCAAGATTATTTCTACAGGAAAGAAACACTGCCAAAGAGAAGAGCGGGGCAGAAATAAAAAACTAACCTGAAAGAGGTTTAAAAAGAGGGATTACAATGTGTGTTATGGAGTGAGGTAGGAGTTCCCTCCAAGGTGAGGCAGGTGCGTGGCTGCAGGCAGGAGGGAACGTGCCCACAGCCTGCCTTGCCTGCTCCTCTCAAAATAGGCCTGGTCAGCCTGGATGGCAGCTGCTCCTTCCCTGCCACGTCCTGGGAAGTGAAAGGAAGGGCTCTGACTCGCAGTGGAGCAATCCCTCAGTGCCTTGGAGAGCCATTGTGTCCCTACCCAGACACGCAGGCAGCCCTTCTGCGGAGAAACGGGAACGTAATTGTATAATCATTTCTATGGTGACAAGGAGGGAGAACATAACTTCGAGATGTTTAGAATAATAATGTGCCTAAGCAAGTGCATATTTTAAAACCCTCTGCTCGTGCACGAAAAGGTCCCGGGCAACTTCTGGCAGTGAGGAGAGACATTCTGCCATAAACCTCCTCAGAGCAGCCTGGAAATTAATTTCCAGAAACACAACTGACCACAGAGCAAATTTAGCAGTAGTTTTTGCTGAACCCTTTGTGCTAAACAACACTGCCAGCTGAGCACGGAGTGACTGGACTTCCAAACAAAGAGCCAGGGACAGGCAAGTGTGGGAACAGCACGGTGCCCGTGATGAGCTCCAGCACCCCTCGTTCCGGGGTGTGCTGACCCCTGAATTCCCACTCCAAGCGCAGCTCTCGGAAAAGCAGAACAGGCTGTACTCATTCACATTCAGTTCCTTGCCTGAACTCTTTCTGAAAAATATGACCTAAAATATTTCCAATAAGTCAATTTAGAAAGGGGCTTCCAGCCCTCTGTCAACAGATAATGATTGTTTGCAAGCAGAAAACAAATGCTTTTGGCAACTTGGGTCTGAATGCAAGATTTTCTTGGGAAATGCAGTCGATGGGATTCAAATTCAAATTGCAAGACAAGAACCAAGACTACATATGTATGTGTGTGTATATATATATAAATATATATGTGTGTGTGTATATATATCTGTGTGTTCCAGGAAAGATGCACCAGGTTATTTTTAAAAGGAATAGGAATAGATAGGAAACAAATGGAAACAAATAGGAAAGCATGTGGTGAATCTTGCCTTCCCTGAGTTTTTACATGGCCTTGTATGAACTGACTTTCCTCACAGATCTTGGAAAAAAAGAGAATATCATCACAGAACATTTTAATAGCTTCAGGAGACAGTGAATTGTGTGAAACGTGTTGGCCATTCCCATGCCTTTTGCTTTGGCCTTTGCTTTGGTCATTTTAACTCAAGTCTTGACATGGTTGGCTTCCAATGGACACTAAAACAACGAAGGTAGCACTTATCTTTAATTCTAGTGTGCTTCTCATTGTGTAAGACATTCTCTGTGTTTCAGATAGCTTGGACAACGTCACCGAGCTTGTCAGACTCCCCTTCTGTTTCTCATAAACTCACACAATACTGCAGAGCTAGGCTTCATCCTCATGCAGAGAAATATCCAGACCCATCCAAAAGACTGTTTACATTGACATCAGAGAGGATGGAAAACAAATTATGACATTTGTGTTTGTGTTAGGAGCCAGATACCGCTGGAACCATGGAAATCAGGGACAACATTCAGATTGGATGCTAGTATCTATAAATCTATTTTTAATTTTCGAGCAGACCTAATCTGGGAACCTTGAAACAGTTTATTAGTCCCCTACTGTTTCGACATCCGTCTGTCCAAGTGCTTCTCAAACGAGGAGAAGGCTGGGTAGTGGCTGTAGAAAATCTATAGATATATATGAGATAAGTTCACTGGAAGGGTTTAAAAGAAAGATTTTCTTCACTGTTTCCCTCATGGCCTTCAAAAAGTTTGAAGTTTGTTGTTTCCTTACTCCTTAGCAGCGTTTCCTAGTCCTACACTGTTCCCACCATCCTGGTTTGAATGGGAAACTCACTCCTGAGCAGACAACACGGTCAAACCTGCTACAGCTGAATTTAGCACGTGTTCTTTCCCCAGACATGACAAGCATCTATGGAGGTGAAAGGGGATTCATAAAATTCAGTGAAAGAGAGAAAAAAGTCCCACTGTTTTAAAAAAAAAAAAAAAAAAGTATTCCTTAAAATTGATTTTAAAGAATCAGCATGTAGGGAGAAAGAGAAATATAATATAAAGAGAATCTCCTTATTCTTGTGTATTTCTGTGCCAGATTAATTTGTCATTTCCATCAACACGCAAGTTACCTTTAATACTGACAGGTATTTTTTAACAAAAGGACTGTGTTTCTCAGGATTGAATGTGCTCAACCCGCAGTATCAAACACAGAACAATTCTCAGGAGCAGCCACTGATTGATGATGGAAAAGTGGAGTGCTTGGGAAGCCACATCACTGCCTGCTCCTGATTCCCCTTGAGGCAGCAAGAAATCAGGGCCAAACTCTTTAAGGAATGGTAAAAAAAGGAAGACTAGGGAGAAACTGGCACATGGAACATGAGCTGGCAGATGGAAATGAACTGGCTCCCTGACTTCTTGGTATTCCAGGCAAATGAGGCATCTTCTCCTAGTAAAACATTTTTATCCCCACAATCTTAAATCGCAATTTTTCCATTCTAAGGTGGGACACTTTGGGCTTATGAGAAATTTGAATACACTGAACAGAGAATGCTTAAAACCCGCAGTATGACCCAGACGCTTGCCAGGGACACGTGAAATAATGCAGCTCTCCAGAGCCACGAATACACACGTCAGGATGCTGGAAAAGACTGGGAATTGGGGCAGACCGAACAGTGGCATTAGGAGGACCAGCTGTGCAGGGAAATCAGGATGGTCTCTTTAAGAGAAGGTTCATGATCAGACAGAGATGCCAGTCTCAGGATTGCTACAAGGGTTTTGTGCCGGGCAAAGAGAGCAATAACAAACCAAAGAACTTTTGGCATTTCAACTTTATTGAAAAAGGGTACAAAGGAACCACCTCTGGATATTGTAAAACTCACAAATAAATTCTTTACAGCTGCACGAGGAAAGATAACAATGAGAGCCTGATATTTCATTCCTGGCACAGTAAAAAATCCTATTACAGCCAATGCAGTTAGGGGTGCACCAGCTGTATTCTGGGAATTCTATATAACTCCTGCCTCTTTCTGGACCAAAACCCCCGAGGCCAAGGAGGGAGATTAAAAAGCCCTCCTCTTCCACGTGCATGCCCTTCCACATCCCTGTTTGCGGGTCACTGTCTGGAATTGGATGAGTTGTCACACCGGGACACGATGCCCTCCCGGGCCACGGAGGAGGCTTTCCAGACCTGCCTTCCTGCCCCGCACTTCTGTCTGCTAGCAACAGCCACATAAAAAATGCACGTCTTCCTCCCTCACTAAAATCCATCCTTGGGATGCACTGGTTGGTCAGACGTATCTTGTGCTGCTGGGAGAGTATTTTGGTTTTTCGTGTTTTTTTCCAAGTGCCGGAGAAAATGAAGGGAAAAGGGGAAAAAAAAAAAAAACCCAGAACATGACAGGAAATGGAAGGAATTAAAACA
Source organism: Callaeas wilsoni (assembly GCA_013398955.1). Lineage (NCBI taxonomy): Eukaryota > Metazoa > Chordata > Aves > Passeriformes > Callaeidae > Callaeas > Callaeas wilsoni. The sequence goes on along the minus strand of VWPU01001440.1, from coordinate 7,919 downwards.
TCCCTGCTTCTCAAGGCTACTTTTAAATCACCAGAGGGAAAAGGGTACCACAGGTCAGGCAAGCCTCATGAAGCTGGGCTATAAATTTTGACCATAAAATAAGGATATATTAAATAACACAATTCGCCTTAGATTTCAGGCTCCTCCTTACTCAGATATCCTAGGAAAACACCATGCCAGGCAGCAAGTATGTGGAGAACTCAACAGGAGAGAACAGATGGGAGAAGCCTCTGTTTGTTTCACAGCCCTAAGGCATCCCTGTTCCCTTGCTCAGGACTCGGTTTTGTAACCATCGCCGCTCCAGCCGCTCGGACCGGGGCTGGGCGCTCCTCACAGACCCACAGCTCCACATTTCCTGGGACAGAGCGGCCACCTGGGCAGAAACGCAGCGGCTTCAGCCCCGAGAGCAGCCCTGCCTGTGTAAACAGATCTGTCCGGGACGAAACAAGAGATCAGAGGAGCTCGTTGTGTTCAGCTCCCTAAAAAACAGCACCAGGCTTAGATTCGGGAAGGGCGGCTCCAAAACCAGCAGACCAGCCATCAGAAAAAGTTTTTGTTCAAGTATACCATTTATTCCCAGAAACAGAGAAGCGAGAAACCTTTTGGAGCTCTCAGTTCCACGAGACTTCTGCAGGCTCTCAACAGGCTCTCACAAGCCTTGGGGTGCCAAGAGCTCCTTTGTGCCAGAAATCCCAAAAAGGGTTAACTTCATGTTTACCTTAGGCCCAGAAGTCCCTGGAGACCCTGATTTGGGGTTGTCCTCTCTTGTCCAACATACCAAATTCCCAGCACTTGCCTTAAAGGAAAAAGGATATGAATGAGTCCTTTAATGTAAAAAAAAATGGCAATGTGCTTAACCTTGGTATTTAACTTCAGTTTCTTGCTGAACTTGTCTGGAAGTGAAGCCAGGATGGACACGAAGTGGATATACACCAGTACAGACTGGTGGTGCTGGTTACTTCTATTCAGTCGCTTGTGCCAAGTAATTCTCCACAAACACTTAGTATTTTTCTTCTCTTAGAAGCCAGAAGTGATTATTTCACATTCTCATACCTCCCCCTGGCATGCTGTTATCAGGGCACTTAATAAGTATTTCAGAAGGGAAGTCTGCAAATCAGTGTGATATTAGTTTCTTAGTTAAATAAATAATTGCAGATACATCAATGAAGTGGATTTTTTCTATCCTGAGTGTTCACAAGTTGGTGTCATTTGACACTCACTGCAGTCATTAAATGAAAAATTGAAAAATTGAGCTCTACTCCTAGTTTGTAGTTCATCCTGGACTTCCACAAAGGCAGTTTCAGGACAGGGACCTCAGAATAGGAAACGATGAAGCAGAAGTGCAGAGAAGAAAGGAGAGAGAAAGGAGAAGAGTTTGTTCTTTCCATTAATATTAGACTGTCCATTTCCCAGCTGCAGGCTCATGAAAAGGAGACTTCTTGGTTATTACCCAGTAATTCAAACCTTACAAACCCACCTCAGAACACACAAAGACAAGGTAAAAAAGGATTTTTTTATTGCAGTTTCATGAAATTTGATCCCCAGCAGAGCTTGGAGAATTCACTAAGCTTTTGAACACATATGCAGACTGGTATCAATTTCTTTTTTTATTTCTTCCTTACCAGATGAACAATATATATGAACAATATCACGTGTGTGTGTGTTGAGAGAAACAAAACATACATAAGCATAAATTAATGAATAATGCTGTGATTTCCTTTCTTACTTTTAACACTGCTCTGGGCCAGCTGTTAACCAATCAGTCAGACCTGGTACAACTTCGATTTGACATGTGCCAGTGCTTTCTATCATCGCCACCCCCTCCCTGAGCCATAGGTCCAAAACAGAGTGAAATTTTCTCATTTTTCAATGTATTCTTAGCTGAACATGAAAACCTCAAATGGTTCATAAAAAGCAGAAGGTCTAATCTTGGTGTTGAAAACCAGTGGAGGCACACTCGGTTATCACAGGCCACTGGCACATTTTTCACTTGCTGAAAAGCAGAGCAAGCCCACAGACAACTGTTTTATTTTCTGTGATTCTTGAGATCCAGGGAAGTCAGCTCCTTGGAATATTAAGCCCAGAAAACAGTCTGGAATGATCCCCCTCTCCCGTGGGTTACGCACACCGACGAAGGCAGAGAAGCTGCACGGGGTTGGGTGTGCTGATAGAGCGTGGCTGATGTGGCACAGCACGGGGATGGCACTTGATTCACCAGTGTGTGCTCAGTAAATATGTGGGGAGAGAGAGAGAACCATTTTATTCATCTTCTGAGTTAGGTATGAACTTCTAATGCAAAGATCTACCCAGAGAATAGATCATCACACGTGTTTGTTTTGTAAAACTGTGTAAAGGTTTGCCAAAGCTGTCACAGTGTGATAGCTTTGGCCATTTACTTTCCCAGATCTTCACTTTGAGCGCCACTGCTTGCTTTGGAGTCTCCCTTTTATGAGCAGATTTAATAAATGTAAAAATCTTGAGCGTTCTGAAGAGGTTATTTGGCCTAATCATGGTAAACTCCAGGCTAAAGGGGAAGCCTTTCTGCTGTCACATTTGTGCAGCTTGAGCCCTGCCAGGCCCACAGCCCACTGCAGGCAACCTCCTCAGTGCAGCTTCACAAAATTGCATTTTGACTAATCCTAAACCCAAAAGAAACAAATGTGTTAAATAAGCCTGTTGAAGTCGACAGCAGCCTGCATATGTCAAACCAACTCGGGAATTATCAGCAACTCCATACTGGGATCAACCTTTTCCTGCAACATATTGCTGAGGGTAGTGACCCTGAAAATAAAGCAATTTTGATGCTGCTAATGTGATTTCTGGCTGGGCTTTTTTTTTTTTTTTTAAGCACAGCACTAACTGCTAAAAGTGGCAGCTAAGGCTCTACAGCAGCAAAGTCCTTTGTGACAAATCCCTGCACCCACATCATGCAGAGACAGATCTGCCCATGTGGAGCTTCACGCGGGATTGGGGTCCCATTTAGCCTCACATCCACCTGTATCCCCAGTGTTCATGCTGTTTTTCTCTTGGTTATTGCTACAGACAGCACAAGGAGCCACATTCCTGGTGTGACACATCACTGAACCAGCAATGGTGACTTTCAGCTATCCTTCACATGATTAATAACTAAGGCTATGTACTTTTTTTTTTTCATACTTTTTTTTTTTCCACAGACTGGGTTGTCTGCTAAAGCACAATTTCCATCAAATGGCTTAAAAGAACCAGATAACCAACGAAATCAGCGAGATCTTGCATACCAAGGGTGTTTATGTACATCTAGACATAATTTTAACACAATTATCCAATAAATGTCGCCAAAAAAGTATCAATTCCTATTCTAGAAGTAACAACACATGACTGTGGAGAAGAGGAAGACTGGATTTGAACTTTTCTTCACGAGAGGCAGCAGGAGCTCAACCCTTGGCCAGCACCAGAGGCACAGACGAGTGTCAGTGTGAGAGAGAGAGGCTGAGACAGCCCCTCCAGTGGAAACAGCACCAGGGAGAGCTGAAACCACATAAAATACCAAAAAATGAAGTCGTGGAGGAAACCAGTACACACAAACGTGTTTTTTTCCATCGTGAGGTTCAGACTGTGTGGCACTGGGTGCCCTGTACAGATAATTTCCCCATCCTGAGCTGCACGTGTGTGCAGTGTGTGAGCAGACACAGCACAGCCAGCGAGAGCAATAAACCCGTGGAAGGTTTGTTCTTAGCGAGTTTTGTTTCCAAGCTGATGGCATTTGTGCTGTCTCTGGCCCCTTCATGGATGAACTGTGTGACAGGAGGCTGCAAAATCGTCCTGGCTCCTCCTGCACGGACGGGAGGGAATTTCTGGAAGCAGAAAGTGCAAGGGGTTATTGGGTTATTGGTAAGCCTTTCTTTGAGACCCAGAATCATCGAGTATCTCAAGCTGGAAGGGACCCATAAGGATTATCCCTCCCTACCCCTGAGCTATAATTACTTTTTTTTTTCCCCTCCTGGGTGGAAAAGAGGGGCAAGTAAAGATTTTGTTCTGACCTACGCATGCATTCCTGCTCCCTCCGTTCTCCAGTAACGATTTAGGACTCGTTCAATCACCTGCGCAACCCCTGCTCATCTGTATGGCACAAGAATGAAAGTCTGCAGAACGAGTCTCATAGTTAGACACTCCACAGGAAGATTAAACATTCTACAGAAGGACGAAGGATTCCTCAGAAAAGGCTTCAAAGCTGCCTCGGTCACGTATCTGTTGAAAAAGACTAAACAAAAGCGTCTCTCTCCCATGATATCTTGCCCAAAAAATCTTCCCAGCTACACAGCAATAAGTATAGATAACTAGAATTAAAATAAGGGAGTAGCGTTTACTGACTTAATTTCCTGAATAGCCCTTTGTTAAGGGCTGTGTGAAACCTGCCAGCTAGATTAATCAGTGATTTTTGGAGATCATCAGAATGGGCAGAAATACAAACTAATTGTACATATTACTGTATCGGTAAAACTGTGATCCTGTAATGTGACATTGTTTAAGTCAGTCTTGCACAGCCACACAAGCAATGTTTCACTGCAGATATCCTTAACATTAATCCATAACGTAACTAGCTGCAGCAAGAGACAGGGAAAAAAAACCAAAAAAACCACCCAGTTTGGAGCTATCCTATATCTCAGACAGGGTGATATAACATAACATATGTTTTAAAATGATAAAGACTTCCAAGAATAAGACACAGTTTCCAGAATAATATTCATACACGCCCAAACAAAAGCAAAATCCTGTAATAATTGAATAACTGCAGCTTTCTGTATCCAAGAAAAAGTTAAAGGAAAAAAAATCCAGCCCAAACCAGCCCTTTTTAGTGGCTTAGCTGGTCAACACTCTTATACACAAAGCCCAGTGCTCTTCCCTAAAACCGAAGAATTAATCAGCATTATGTAAGAGATTTTTATAACACTCTAAAAATACATTGTGAATTCCGTTCCAGTGTCGGACTGAGAAGCTTTAAAGTACTGCCACCCCTCATCCCCTTTTGTAACAAAGGCTGGATCTTCATTTCTGATATTGGAAACTTGAATTTTGCCTCAGCGCTTGTGCCTCAAATCTCATTAATTACAGCGTTGGCCTCATGAGATACAACTGCTCCTGCTGAGAGCAGTGTTTGTGCTCGCAATGACTGGGGCAAGGGCAGGGGTGCGCGGGTGCCGTACGCGTGTCAGCGCTCCGAGAGAGAACCACCGGCACACCGCACCTGGGAAGGCCGTCTGGGTGGGTTTTTGTGTTAATTTACCTGCTTACCAAGCAAACTTTCGTCCCCGCGCGGCGGGGCTCTGAGTGGTGCTGACAGATAACACCCCAGGGCAGCGTTGCTCGGAAGGCAGAGGTAACACTACCCCGGCGAGCGCCTTGCTCCTCTCTGCGCTCCGGCTTTCACCTGCACGATAAATACGGGTTAGCACTATTTCTGCATTTTCCACTGAAGGATCTCCAAGCAAAATTACAAAGTCATCACCTGAATGTCAACGGCGGCTTGGGAAGCAGGCCTGTGAAGAGAATGAGTTTTAGCATTTAGCATTTGCCGGGGCCATCCTGCTCGTGTCCCAGGGCCCATCCCCGCCCTCCCGGAGTTCATCCCGCTCTGCCCCAAATCACAGTTTGATCGGCGAACACACAACCCATTGGCGGTCCTTCAGGCCGAAAAAACCCACAGGGATGCAAATAAATCACATAAAAAACGGGAACAAAGTATTTACAGCCGCCAAGTCCCGTCCCGGGATGCATATCCAAAGGACATTACAGCTGTTTCACCATCACATTTTTAGGAAACACCTCAACATTGTTCTTTTCAAGAAGAAAACTTCTTCCCTTAACAGGGCTGACACAACACTGACAGAGCCGTTTTCCCGAAATACCCCCACCCTTAAACCACAAACAAATCAACCAAAAGCCATTGTGGCTAACAAAACGAGAGGTTTGGAGGATTGCCTTGCCCGGGAAGGATTTCGCCACTGTTATCAGCTTGGTGTGAAAGCCCTGCTGATCCCACGGCTGATGGGTGGCAGAGGGAAGCCTTGGAGAGGAGTTACTCATCGTGCCTGATGGGCGATAACGGCCCTTCCCCAAGGGCAAGCAAACATTCAAATGAAAGTTGGGCGATCTGTACCGAAGCGCCAGCTACCTCTGGAGCTTGCCCGAGGATGTCCACGCTCAGTCCTTTCCTCTCCTCAGCAACCTTCTTTTTTTATGCCTTACCCACAGCCCGAGCCCTTCTTTGTTCTGTGTCCTGCTTCCCTCCCGGCCTGTCTTTGTGCCATGTCCCGCGGCCCGTGCTCGCCCCGAGGGCCACCAGCCGCGTCCGCCACCTCCGCTCCGAGGCACGACGCGTGTGAGGATTGCTCTGCCCCGATGCGGGCAAAACGCCTCCCTTGGGTTCACTCTGCAGGAGCTCCTCAGCTTCCCTCCCTACTCTTTGCCCCCTTTTACCACCTGAAATCACCGTGCGCTGTGATTTTACTTTGCTTCCTCGTTTTCGCATCCTTCATTTCCTCATTCTTCATTTCCTCTGCCGACCTCTCCTTCCCTTCCACTCACTCCTTCCTCCCTCTTTTTCTCCTTTCCCACTTTCTCCTCGCACCGTAACCCGCTTCCTCTGCTTTCCTGGGTGTAACTCGGGAGCAGCAGCCTCGGTCCCAACCAGGGTGTATGATGTCAGCCTAATTTACTTCTTTCCCTAGATCCACTCCAACCACGCTGTCACGCTGTTAATAATAATAATAATAAAAAGGGATATAATGGGGTGAAAGCCCAAGACAACCAACTTTGGCACAAAATGGCTTTTGTTGCCTTGTGCTTTAATCTGATGAATTATTGTGGTGGGTTCCAAGAGCACACGCATCCCACACAGCCCACGCCGGGCAGGGAACTGCCACAAGCACCTTGGATTCTCCAGCCTCTCTCACTCCTTCCTGTTGTCTCTGCTACTCCCTCGCTAATTTGTTCCAGCCGCTCATTAATACCCTCCTAATCCCCCCTCCCCAGTTTCACCTCACCAACCATTCCCCTCGCTCCGGCAGCTCAGAAACCAGAGGATGTTTTTTTCCCCTTGCAGCTCCAACAATGATAAACAGATGCTGGTGGTCTACGTCTGGCACAACTTCCCTGCTCGAATTTTGGTCGGGTTTTTCGTGGCCCTGGTCGTTCCCGACATTTGCCTGCCAACGCGACGGGGAGATAGATGTCGGGTGCATTTGCAACCTGGCCTGATCAAAAAAAAAAAAAGGGCTTGGCATTGGACACTTAAAACATCAAAATACTAAGAGACCCCCCTCCCACGGGTCACACGTGGGAGTGGGTTTACAAGGTTAGTCGTAGTTTAAACATAAGCAGGCATCAATATCTGGAAAATTTGGGACTGTGGTTGAGGAGCAAGAGCAAAAAAATTCCAGAGCTTCGGGTACTCAAAAAAAAAAGAGAAATCAAGTAACAAATGGCCCCAGTGGCTGGTCTCTCCCTCTCTCTCCTCTCTGCGGAGCACGCAATTATTGCCATGTAACTTTAAAAAAAATCAAAGGATTTCCTTGAATTTTCTTCAGACCGTGGGTGTTTTTTATTTTTATTTTTTAAGCTCCTCTAAGACACGCTGCTTCGGTTCAGGAAATGTTTCCTCCCCACCTCCAGCCGCCAAAGGCCGGTCCCGGGCTCTCGCCCTCCCCTCCGTCGCTGGGGTGTCCCTTCCCCGGGGGGGACCCTCGGGGGTGGGTTGGGGGGGGGTGTGAAGGGACCCTCGGGGCGGAGGGACCCTCGCGGCTGTGTTTGGGGGTGCCCGGCGGGGTGGGGGCCCGCTGGTGCGCCGCGAGCGGGTGCCGGGGCTGGGGGCGGGGGACAACCCCGGGGGTCCGGCGGGGACAGGGGGTGACCGCGCCGGCGGTGCGCGGGCCGGGCGGGCC
>VWPU01001422.1:0-15364 GCA_013398955.1 Callaeas wilsoni | reverse complement strand
CTGTGGGAGGGACCCCACGCTCTGCCAGGGGAAGGACTTGTCTCCCTGAGCAGCAGAAGAAAACCGAACTGACCATAACCCCACCCTCCTGTCCCCCTGCGCTGCCGGTGGGAAGGAAGGAGGGGCTGGGGAAAGAAAAGGTGCTTTTAAGGGCTTATTTTACTTCTCATTATCCTCCTCTGATTTTGTTAGTAATAAACTGACTTTGTGCCTCTAAGTTAGGCCTGTTTTGCCCTTGGAGTGTTCTCTCCTGGTCCTTAACTCATGAACCCTTCATTTAAATTTTTTCTCTCCTCTGCACAGCTGTGGCAGGGGAAGGGACTGAGCGCCTTTCGTGGGTGCCTGGCGTTTGGCCAGTGTCAAACCACAGCGGGTCCATCTAGGAAATTATTCCATAAACAAAAAAAAAGTCCCGTGACCAATCCCGCCCACCAGGGGCCTACTCACAGACACCCACGGCCCAAAGAAGGATCCCTGTGCCACAGTGAGCCTCCTTCCCAAAGGAGCAGGAAAACAACCCTCAGTGTAGGGATGCAAAGGAGCCACAGGTGGCTGCTGACAGCTGAGCTTTGTCACCCCAGGCCACAATTAACTGCTTGCTGTGAGTGGCAGCCCCTGGTTCAGCACTTTCTGAATTCAGTGATTCCTGCTATAGGTTATGTGCCCTTCAACTATTTTCTTTTTATGTAAACACTGTCTTTTACCTCCTTAGTCTGAAGCCTCTGGTACCACTGAAAGAAATTTTACCCTCCATTTCTTGCTTGCACCACTCACAAGGTATCCAGAGATCCTCAGGATCTACCTGTAGTATGCATTTAGAATAGGAAAGATGAATTTGGGGAGTCTCCAGAGTGTCTGGTGATGAATACTGGAGTTACTTGCACCAACACCCTGTCCAGGTTCTACCTGCCCCTATGTCCTTAAACTCTGCTGCAGCAAGAAGGCAGGGCCCAGACTGGCAATCTCAGATTGGCTTTGAAACCCCCAAAACTCACTCCCTGCAGCCTCTTCTCCAGCCATCCACATCCCCAAGCTTCTCAGGCCACATGGAGACAGAAGTAACTGATAACCCTGAAAGCTGAAAGCCTTCCACACAAAAGGGAACTGAACCCTCACATTTCACAGCAGCTTTCAATCCAGCAGGTAAATTCAGGTGCAAACTCTTCCAAGCACTCAGTCATGGCAAGGATGAGATTCTTCCAACACATGGAGTGAGTCTCCCTCTTCAGCTGCTTGAGATAAGCAACACCACTAAACCAAACCAGAATCCTTCCACCTCTGGAGGGGAGAGAACCAACCACCCTGACCCAGCATTACCTGCTTCCCCAGCCTTCCCTTGTCTTCAGTTTTCACATCTTTAGATTCATTAAAGATCCTGAGACACTCCTCCATGGGATCTGACTCAAAGTCCACATCTTTCTCAAGGATGGAATAATCGATGTCATCAGATGTTGAGGAAGATGACGATGACTTGGACAACTTCGAGCGCTTCACTTTCTTCGTCCTGTCCTTGTCACTCTCAGAGGCTGAGTCAGAGTCAGCCCCATCCGAGTCCGAGCTCACATCAAGTAACGAGGAGGACAAAGGCTGGCCTTTGTCATCGTCATCCCCACTCTCATCTCCAAACAGGTCCACGTGACTCAAACTCTGCTGCTTCCGACCCTTCTTCGGGTCTCCTTTTCCTGCAGAACTGACCTTGTCTTTCTTTTGCTCCAGGGAAGTCTTGGTCCCTTTCTCTTTGTTTTTACGACCAGAGCTTTCCTTGCCATTTTTCACATCAGCTGTTTTGCTCTGCGAGTCCTTCTTGCTGCTCCCCACTTTCTCTGTGCCCTTGGTGACACCCTCACTCTTGCTTTTCCCTGAACTGCTGGTAGTGGACTTGGATTTTTCTTTCTTACACCCATCCACTTTTTCTGACTTCTGTTTTTCAGGTTTCTTCAAGTTCCCATCTGTTTTCACTTTGATGCTTTTGTCTTTGCAGTTTTTCTCTTCATTCTTAGGTTTTAATTTTTCTTCTTTCTTGAGCACTTTGTCTTTGTCTGTATTTTTATTTTTCTCCTTCTTCCCAGCCTCACTGAGGCCTGGCGTTTTACTAACATCTGTTTTCTTCCTTTTTGTTTTGTCTTTGGACTCTTTGTTTTTATTTTCAATTTCCTTGTTGTTCTTACCAGAACACAATTTCGCTGCTTTTGCATTCTTGTCTGATGAGTTCTTGGCAAGGTTTTTCTGTGAATTCGGAAGGTCCTCCTTGTGCTGTGCTGCTTCTTTGCCCTCCTGGGAAGCAGAGCCATCCACTTTTGTGCTCAGCTCTTTGCTGGAGTACTCATTGTTTGACTCACTCTCAGAACCAGCTTTTGAGGGTGAACTACCAGAAGCTGTTTTATATTCCACCTCAGCCTCATCTTCAGAGGAGGAGAACCTGGCCAACACCTCGTCATCATCGAGATCTTCGCAGAGCTTCTTCCGAGATGGAGAGTAAGACTCCTCATAATCAGAGGCCCTTTCCCTTTTGGACCCCTTGGTTGTGGCTTTGCCCAACAGCCTGGCAGAGTAATTGGAAAGGGGGTCGTATTCCAAGTCCGTGGAAGGCTTGGAGTCATCAATCACGTATTTATTGTTAGTGACGGTGCTGCTGTATTTTTTATTCTGTACTACAGCCTTGGGAACATATTCCAGTGCGCTCCCTTTGGAGCGGGATGAATCCAAAGTGTATTTACTGGACCGGCCAGCAGCAGCCAGAGGAGTGGGGTTGTAGTCCGAGTTATTACTGAAGTTGTAGCTCCCTGGATTATACTCCAAGGAGGCAAAGGAATCATTCTGAGGCCCAGCAGCTGACACGGGTGTGTTTGAAATGAGTGAGGAGCCCTCTGAAGCACCCAACTCCTTGGTGGTTTCCAGCAGCTCCTCATACTTCTTCTGCTCCCTCTCCACTTCGTTCTTCACCGCCTCGATGGCCTTGTTGACCAGCTCCAGCTCCAGAATTCCGGGTGTGACATCTGTAATGTCAGCCAGAGTGCCATCCTCCACCTCCAGCGAGGGCCTGGGAAGCTCGGGGTTGTAGGGATCATAGCCTCGCTCTGGAAAGAGAAAAAAAATCATTTACTGCTAGCAGTTCAAGTCAAATTTAAAAGAGGTCTTTTTAAGGTCTGTTCTGATCAAACCCCAACACTGAATGACACAACCAAAAGCCACACCCTTGCACCACAGAATAAATGAATGTTGGATACCAAAAGCCACCAGTGATGTTTTCTGGCCTAGACTAGACCAGATTGTACAAACTGCTCCCAAGACTAAAGATCTGTTAACAAAGTGCTTTTAATACTCATGGAAAAGCTCTATAAATTAAATATTCTTCAGGGCACCGAAGAATAATCACTGTATTAGGCCCAAGGGGAGCTGACTGTGCACAGAATTATCTGCTGAATTCATCAAAGCCACTAAGGAGGAAAGAGGATTCCAGCAAGAAACTGTGGATTAGGTTCTCACTTCTCAGTACCAACACCCAAAGCCCACCAAAAGCCTCCAGTATTCCTCAAGGCTCAGTGTTTCTCATGGCAGCTGCAGGAAAACCAGTCTGACCTGGACTGACAAACTGAGAGCTGCTGGTAAGGAAAAACTACAACAGGCAACACAACTCAGCCACTCAGAGCAACCACCAAGACAAGAACACTGAACACTCAAAACATTTCCCTTTTCCACATCCCCCTTTCCAGGAAAGTCCCTTCAGTGGCCTCTCTTGCACGTCCAGCCTGGAGAAGAGAAGGCTCCAGAGAGACCTCAGAGCCCCTTGCAGGGCCTGAAGGGGCTCCAGGAGAGCTGGAGAGGGACTGGGGACAAGGGATGGAGGGATAGGACACAGGGAATGGCTTCCACTGCCAGAGGGCAGGGATGGATGGGATATTGGGAAGGAATTCCTGTCTGTGAGGGTAGGCAGGCCCTGGCACAGGGTGCCCAGAGCAGCTGTGGCTGCCCCTGGATCCCTGGCAGTGCCCAAGGCCAGGTTGGATGGGGCTTGGAGCACCCTGGGATAGTGGAAGGTGTCCCTGCCCATGGCAGGGGTGGCACTGGATGATTTTTGAAGTCCCTCCCAACCCACACCATTCCAGGACTCCAGCAAAGACAACTGCATTTAACAAACTGACAGAGGCCACAGGAACATTAACAGCTGCTTTTTGACTCCAAACTGTTTCCAACCCTTGTTTTATCACAGCGTCTCTGGATGCTGACATTCCAGAGGAACTTTTTGTTCTCTGCTACAAGGACTGTACTAAAACTGGCTCTCCAACATGGATATGCAGAGGAACCAAACAATAAGCAAAGAGGTAGAAAATAGAAAATAAAAATCCACTCAGGTCTAAGAGGGATGAGAGAATTTCTTGTAACAGTCAGAAACAAACAGTGTTAAAAAGAGCCATTTCTACCATTCTCACAAAACTGAGGAGTTTGGGGTTTTTTTGTGGGGGAGCAGGGGTAGGTTTGGGGTTTTTTAGAGAGGATGCATGAATGCACAGCTTCCATTGGCAACAGGAAAAGGATCTGTCTAGCAGTTGGCAGAACTGGCCCCCAAGGAAGCAGAATGAAAGAGCTGGGTTAAAATAAAGGCAGCAGTTTCAGAAAATACTTTTTATCCCTTTGGGTTTGCGAAGTTTTTTTCCAAACCAATTAGCTCCTGATTGAACAGGGACTCTGGGCAATGGCAGCGTGATGTCACCGCCTTCCACAGGCCTGGCTGAGCCCTGCTCAGAGCCAGAAACGTGGGGAAAGAGGAACAAGGTGCTATTTCTATAACCAGTTCCCCTCCAGCTATTGCAGAGAGCTGTAATGATGACACAAAGAGCATTTCCAAGCCCAGGGTGTGCTCCTCCCTTGGACACCCAGCACAGCCGGGGACAGAGGGAGGGAGCAGGTGACAAACCAGGGCAGCAAGCACTGGACACACCAATTCCTGGTTAGAAACCTTGAGGAAAAGCAGGTAACAAGGAAAAAACATGAACAAAGCCATATGCGAACAGCAGCAGCATCAAGGCAAGGAGATGTACAGATTATCAGGGATAATTTCAGCTAAGAAGTGATAAGGAGCAGACAGCCCTCCCTGCCCACCAGCTCATCTCTGACCTCGGTGTGAAACATCAGCTCCACACCGGCAGAAAGGATCAGCGCACCGAAGCCTGGAGGAGTCAGCTACTACTCTCTAAATCAGAACTGAGACCTAAAATTCAGCACAAATATTCTAAGGGAACAGCTGAAAGCCTGATAATTCATGCAGGGCTAAGTATCAGATGGCCTGCAAACAAAGAACACAGAGTCTGGATCTAGAGACTTGCCAAAATAAAGCAACAAACCCTAACCAAACAAAAGCCGTCTTGTCCGTGCAGAAAACCAAACTATTTTAAATATACCAGGATCAGGGAAAGCAGGGAGCAACCCCAGCAGAGACCTGGTGTCTGCAGTTCATCTCTAGCATAAAACTCCGGGCACATTTTCTGTGGCTGGAACAGCCAGATGAAAACACACATTATAACCTCAGGACATGCCACAGGCTTTGAGACGGGGCAGGGAAAGGGCTCTTGTGGAAGTGTGGGGGAGGCCTGATGGATTCTCCAGCACTGCTGATCAAAGGCTGCCTGGCCATGAAAGACTCGTGTAAGTGGCTCCACGATGCCCATCAGCACCGTCCCCTCTGGCCACGAGGCATCTGCAGAAAATGCAGCAGAAACACAGCAGGAGGGGATTTTATTTATATGAAAACATACACACAAATATATATATATATATATGTATATGATGAGGCATGAACACACAAGTCTCAGAATCAGAGATCTTCAACCTGCTACTTGAAATCAGAGCAGCTTTTCAGCTGCCAAACTACACTCCCAGGAACCAGGAAAGGGAAGGCTCTTCCTACCAATGGGATCTGACACTCAAAGGAGTCTGCTCCACCTCTTCCTTTCACTAACCTGGACACTCAGGCTGCACAGGATGGGCTGCGCTGGGGCTGCTGTTCGGATGCAGCAGATGGCTTGTCTTGGGGTGATTCTATGACCATACTGTATTCCCCATCGCCTGCTTGATCTCTAGTGTACCTTTAAATTGCAAAGGGGGGAGAGAGAAGCCGAGAGAACTCTTCAAAGTGACTAACTTAACCTTGCAACTAGAATGTTTTGCATTCTTTTCTCTCCCGATTCTGACAACATTTAGTTAGTTAGAGAACTTTTGCTCTCTAGTCTCTTCGGCTTTCAGCGGAGAAGGGACTGTGATCTGCCTCAGCGGCTTCTGTTCCTTTTTAGACTGTTTTTGGCTTGCTTTTCATCCCAGCCCAGCTCCCATCTCCGGCCCTGCTCGGCAGGACCCTCCAAGGGGGATCGTCGGACCCTGCCTGGCCCCGCCCGGCCCAGCTCAGGACTGCAGGTTTTACCTACAGAAAGAACTCTAAAATCCATAGTCCTCTTTTAGAGGACAGGGGGGGGGATTGCAATATCCTTTTTTCCCTGTAACAGTGGAGGACTCTGTTTTTGTTAAATAAATAGTTTTTTTCTCTTTCTCTTAAGAAATTATTTTCCCGAACCCGTAGAGAAAATACTGCCAGAGCCTGCTTGCCTGGCAGGCAGGAGAGAAAAAAAAAAAAACACCCCTCCCGAGTTGTTTCCTCCTAGATTTGTGTCCAAACCAGCACATGGCTGCAGCTCCTGAGGAAGCCAAAGGAGCGAGAGGCACTCACAGTGAAATTACTTTTTGGAGGGATGGAAAGCAGAGTCTGCTCTGACCCTCAGGAATCACGAGATAATGAGACTTGAGATGCCAACTCCTTGCAGGATTGTGAACTAAACACTTTTTAAAGTACAAACTATTTTAATAAATTAGTGTGCCTCAGACATATGAAATAAACCTCCTGAGACACAAAAGGTGAGGTTACCATCAATATTATAGAAAACAAGTTATTAATATTTTACACAGAACCTCAGTGAACATTTTATTTAAGCCAGAACTACTTTAGAACACACCCAGTTGAGCTGTGCTTGAATCAGCCATTGCAGCACAGAACATATGGAAGTATAAAACAAGATTCTGCCTAAAAAAACCACCAGGCTGATGGGGTTTTTTCCTGGTTACTTGTCACGTTGGTTGTGGGACACAAGGCCTCAGTTCCAAGGTGGAGCTGGATTATTACAAAGCTTCCCTGAGCCAGCCTCCTCACTGGTCCTTCTAGTTTGGGCAACAGGCAAGGGCAGTAAACAAAGCTGACATTAAAGAAGAGTGGGAGGATAAGGTCACCTGCGTGAAGGTAAAACTTATTTTACAGTGAATCATTCCAGAGAAAAATCTTTTTTTTTTTTTTGTCCAGACCGACCAGAGCGCATACCTGAGATGCTTTAAATACAGAAAGGCCCAAATGTGTGACAGGTGCTGGTTAAGGCAAACCTGCAGGTTTTGGAAAAGGAGTCCAGCTCTTGAATGCATGTGGGGGACAGAATCCCAGGATGGTTTGGGTTGGAAGGGACCTTAAAGCCCATCCACTCCCACCCCTGCCATGGGCACGGACACCTTCCACTATCCCAAGGTGCTCCAAGCCCCATCCAACCTGGGACACTTCCAGGGATGCAGCAGCCACAGCTGCACTGGATAACTGGATGACAACTGCTTCTTCCAGATCCAACAGAGCTACTCCGCTGCTGCTGCCAGACAAAAATGCAGCAAAAATTGGAAACTTTCAAATTTATAGCAATTAGGAATTCAAAACAAAAGGTTTTGCTGGCCAAGCTGCAGAGAGACCAGCACAGGTCAAAAGACATTGAACATTTCTTGTAGTGAACCCACAAGAAGGACACGGAGGGGCAGGAGCATGTCCAGAGACAGGAACAGAGCTGGGGCAGGGTCTGGAGCACCAGGAGGGGCTGAGGGAGCTGGGAAAGGGGCTCAGGGTGGAGCAAAGGAGGCTCAGGAGGGACCTTGTGGCTCTGCACAACGCCCTGACAGGAGGGGGCAGCCGGGGGGGTCGGGCTCTGCTCCCAGGGACCAAGGACAGGAGGAGAGAGAACGGCCTCGGGCTGGGCCAGGGGAGGCTCAGGCTGGATATTGGGAAAACATCTTCAGAGAAAGGGCTGTCAGGCACTGGCACAGGCTGCCAGGGCAGGGATGGAGTCGCTGTCCCTGCAAGTGTTCAAAAATCGTGTGCATGTGGCACTTGGGACGTGGTTTAGTGGTGACCACGGTGGCTGGGCTGACTGCTGGACTCCATGATCTTACAGCTCTTTCTGATGTTCAAGCCCTGCTGCTGAAGTCACCCATTCCCCTGGATCACCTGCAGCTGGCAACAAAAAGGTGCATTCACGGGGAGGTGGGGAAGGAGAAAGCTGTTTGGAGACTCTTTGGAAAAGGAAAAAATAAAGGCATTTTTATTTCACGTCATCAGAACAGCTTTGTTGGCTTAAGAGCTCACTGTGTTTACAGTAACAGCACTCAGCAAAGGGACAACCTCTGTGATAGCAGAAAAATTATCACCACTGGACAATCATTCTGAGCTTTTCACTTAACACTTCACGGAAGGGACAGTGGTTCCTCAAGAACGAAATGTTTCAGAGAAGCTTTACCAGCAGCCTGAGTTCTGCTGCTCTTCAGAATTCAAGAGCACACAAGAAATGGCAGGTTTTGGCACAGAGCTCATTTGCCGGGACCCAAAGCAAATTTCCAACAATTAATTTAACAATAACATGCAACCGCTTGGAAATAATTAACGCTGAGATTTAAAATAGTACATTTCAAATAATCATCCAGAGGAAATGGGTTAGGAGGGCAGGGAAGAGGAGCTAAGAGAAATGTTTCTTCAACTTTAAATTCAACCCTAGTCCAAGGATTTGTTTTGCTCCTTCTCTGTGTTTTTGAAAAGTAAATTTAATTATAAAACTAAGTGTTAAAAGCAGAGATAACCTTGTGCTGGTCAAGGAAAATCAGGAAGCAAGGTTTGAGAGGTATTAGAGGCAGAAGAATCCCTGTGCACCCCACTCCTTGGATTTGTTCCTCCAGGGGAGGTATTTAATGCCACGGCCTCCACGTACATCATGAACCTCCACAGTCATTTCTTTAGTGGAAAAAGAGATGCAAATATGAGAAAAGACAGGCTGAGATTAGCAAGGCTGAAAGAAAGCCTGAACAGTCATCTCTCACTCCGAGGTATTTTTAGCCCTGCTGGGACCCAGCCTGGGCAGCGCTGGTTTCTCCAGGTGTTGTGGCCAATGGGGCCACCTGTCCCCGTGCGCTGAACCCCAGGGGTGGCACAGCACAGCGAGGGGGTCGGCGCCAGGGCCAAGAGCAGCCAGACACCACCTCTGTACTGTACCCTGAGCTGCTTCCTCAGCTCAGCCATCCCAGACTGAGGGCAGGCAGCAGCCAGGGAGAAATCATGGAATGGTTTGGGTTGGAGGAGACCTCAAAGCCCATCTCGTTCCTGGACACCTCCCACTATCCCAGGCTGCTCCAAGCCCCATCCAACCTGGCCTTGGGCACTGCCAGGGATCCAGGGGCAGCCACAGCTGCTCTGGGCACCCTGTGCCAGGGCCTCCCCACCCTCACAGCTAACACTTCCTTCCCAATATCCCATCTCTCCCTGCCCTCTAGCAGTGGAAGCCATTCCCTGTGTCCTGTCCCTCCAGGCCCTTGTCCAAAGCCCCGATCTCCTGAGACAGGGACCTGCCCCAGTGGGTTCATTCCAGCAGGAGCAGCTCCAGTGCCCTTCCTGAGCTGGAAGTGTTATCAGGGAACAACTCACTCAGTAGGAAACTCATCAGGGCACATCCCACAAAGCAGCTCCGACAGAAACATCCTGGGATGCAGGATGCTCCTCGATTTATTCAAGAAAACACAACTTTGGGCAGTTTTATCTCAGGTGCAGCAAAACAAGAATCTGAAAGGCCCTCGAGCCACTGAACGTGGCAGCTTCACTCTCTTGGTGGCCTCACAGAGTCCCCAAGGACACCTGGGGCTGTCACTGCCTCACACAGCAACACCAGTTAAATCCAGAGCTGCAAAGGCCAGGACACGATGACCGGGCCCACAGAAACCCCTCACTGCCATCCCTCTATCCCCAGAATCACTGACAGTCCCACCCACTCCGGGGTAAAACAGCAAAGAGCATCGAGGTCTGCGGTACATTTTCCTAACAGGAAATCACACCACTGGCACATTTCCCCCGTAACTTAAGAAAGAATGTGAGAATCCCAACTGCTGGGTTGGCCAGGACAGGCACAGGACAAAGAGTGGCACCCAAAATACACCCTGACCCCACGGCCTGTCATGCACAGGCTGGAAGGAGTCTCACTGTTTGAAAATCAGGATATTCAATGTCTGCGTTCTTTGGAGATCTTTCCATTCCCCCTCTCATTTTAGCTTTAAAGTTACTCCTCAAAATACAACAAAAGTGGAAATTCTGTTTGGAAAAAAAAGAAACAAAACTTAACAGAGACCTGTTTTTTCTCTTCTTGAGAAAAAGCCCAGAAACCATTTCCACATCTCCTGTGTAAAGTGCTGGATAAAACCAAGGATCTACTCAAAAATGTAATTACCAGAGCAAGTCTTCTTTTCAAAGAAGAAAAAGAAGTATTTAAATATTTAAGTATTCTAGTGTCTTCTCTCTGTTCAACTCCACCTTGAAAACCTACTCCAACCAGCACAGTCACAAGCAGCAACACTCAGCAGTCCTTTAATTTTTCCAGCCTTTCCCTGGTGTACTTCAGATAAGTTATCTTCTCAACACCTGTCTCTTTAACTAGTGTGGGTGAAAAATTCCGGCTCAAGACAAGAAAAAAGAAAAAAAAAACCCAACCAAAAGCCAACTATTTCAACTTAGCCACAACTGGACACCCGAAAAATGAAGCTAAAAGCTAAAGAAAAGCACCTTTCAAGCCATATTACATTAAAACACTCCACCTGCGATGTATGAAAGGCTAAAAGCAAAACTTAAGCTGTTTTTAAAACCTATCCGGGTTTAAACAACTCAAAAGCTGGAATTAAAACTCTGCAGCTCCTTCACGACTCAGACACCTGCAGCTCCACGGCCACTTTTAACCACAGAACCCAACAGCCCCAGCACAACCCTCCCTTCAATAAAAATCCAAAATCCACAGGGAAATGAAAACCCTTGTAAACCAAACCCTCCAAAGCCAAGCTGAGCTTTTTGCACGGTCCACATATTCCAAGGACAGATGCCCAAGGCTTCAGGTCTCCTGCTGAATGAATGGTGACCACGTGAAAGCCTCCCTGGAGAAGTCGCTTCTCTCCAGCTGCTCCTTCCCAGCCGCACCCCCCAAACCACGACCTCACCCCGCAGGAAGCCAAAAACTTCAAAAAGGGTTACCTGAGCTGCCCGGGGTCAATAAACACTGCAGATATTTGTTCATGCTGGAGCTGCCCGGAGCTGCCGAGACACCCCGGCAGGGGCTGGAAGCAGCACGCGGTGCCCGGCTGCTGACACAGCACTTTGCGGGAATTGGGGCAGGACCTGCCCGAGTCCCGCCCTCGCCCTCCTGTGCTCCCAGCGCGCTCGGGCTCGGAGCCTCTCCAAGGGCTCCCCGACCCAGTCCCTCTTCCCTAGCGCTGCTGCCCTCACCCCGGGGGAGTCTCTGACCTCCTCCTCTCCCCACTCCCCAACTGCAGCTGCTTCTGGCTCGGTCTGAGCTCCCCACGTTGGCGTGCGCGATGGTTCCCCAAACATCCATCCCCCGGCCGCGCGGTGCCCCCAGCCCGACCCAAAGAGCCCCCGGCCGCCGGCCCCGCTGCCCGCGCTGTGCCAGCAGGGGAGGAGGTGGCAGGGCTGGGACACAGCCCGGCCCTGCCTGTCGCTGCCCGCCCCAGCCCGCGTGAGCCACGCCGGCGCCTCCGCCTCGCCCAGCACGGGGAGCACGCTCCGGGAAGCCCTGGATTAGTGACCTGAGCTTCCCACCAGCGCGGCGGAACTTGGCTGCAGATTAAAAACATAAATCGGAGGAAGTGCTCAAATGTCAGGGAAGATCTCCCGCAGCGGAGAGGGAGGTCCCGGGAGAGCAGACAAAGGGCTCCTGGGTGGAGAGGAGCCGGGACTCACCAGCACTGGCACAACTCCAGATGTGCCAAACCCAAAATCCTGCTGGCTTGATGGAGATCTGCTCGCACCTCCTGCTTTTCACACATCTGGAACTGACCCACGAGGGGAGACCCGGACTCGGGGCAGAATCTCCCCACAGCCACGGAAAGACCAAAAATGGGAAGTGTCCTGTGAGGCCACACTGAAATCCCGGCACAAAGGGCACCTGCACCTGCCCACCCACGGGAAACTGCCCCAACCGACAGCGCAGGGAAATCACCTCAAATCCCAAACTGCTGAAAAGATACATCCCGACCTCACCACCAATTGATTTTTCACTCTTCATTTCAAAACTTGGTTAAAAATAAAATCCACTGGTGGCTTTTTGCTAATTACTGTCCTAAACACACATGTGGGGGTAAAAGCAGAATTGATGTCCCTCCCGGTTCTCGGACTGGAGCACCCAACACTGAACACCTGCTTTGCTCTGTCAGCGGAATGATACTGAAAACGCTTCATGGGTTTCCACTTCTGCTGCAGCAAATACAGTAATACAAGCTCTTTGCTGAGATGATCTTGCACAACATCAGTTCCAGGAAGGAAAACACACTGGGAAGGACTTTTTTTCATCCTCTCTACACATGGTGTGAAGACGCCGTGCAATGTGAGTCACACTGAGGCTCTAAACCCCAGCCTGTGCCGAGGCTGCTCCCACCAAACGGGCACAGCCCCTCAGCAAAGTGCTGTGCGAGGAACCTGGCAACGGCCCCGACCCTGTGGGGACATGTGGGGTAATTAAAGACAGGTTTTAACTTTTAAAGAGCCTCTCTAGGATTTACCAAGTATCACAGAATCCTGGAATGTCCAGAGCTGGAAGGGACCCACAGGGATCATCAGTCCAGCCCCTGGCCCTGCACAGACACCCCAACAATCCCACCCTGTGCAGCCCTGGCAGCGCTGTCCAAACGCTCCTGGAGCTCTGGCAGCCTTGGGGCCGGGACCATTCCCTGGGGAGCCTGGGCAGTGCCCAGCACCCTCGGGGGGATCATCCTGGTCACAGCCATCCTATGTGGCTGATTTTGGGCAGAAGAAGGGAGAGGTGAAGTGCCTCCCTGCACCAGTGACAGGATCCAGAGTTCAAGCTGGGGAGATAAGCCCAAGGATTTCTCCACACTTGACCTGAGCCCGACAGTGTTGCAGCAGCTCACTGTGTGTCTGTCCCTGACACCTTCCACAGATTTGATCCAGGTCTAACCTGCAACGCTTTGTATGTCCAGATAGAAAATCTGCACAGCAAGAAAACTACTCCCCAAGCTTTGGAACACATCACAACACTGCTGAGCAGCTCAGTGCACTCCACTGCAGAATAAAGTACTTCAGGCAGGGTGTTGAAAGCCTGGCTGGCTCTTCCCATCTCACACCAACACAAGGATCAGGACCTGAGGGACCGGCTGGAGCTGTGTCAGGGCTTGGGATGGATCTCAGGGAAAGGTTCTTCCCCCCGAGGGTGCTGGGCACTGCCCAGGCTCCCCAGGGAATGGTCCCGGCCCCAAGGCTGCCAGAGCTCCAGGAGCGTTTGGACAGCGCTGCCAGGGCTGCACAGGGTGGGATTGTTGGGGTGTCTGTGCAGGGACAGGGGCTGGACTGATGAACCCGGAGGGTCCCTTCCAGCTCTGGACATTCCAGGATTCTGTGATTAGAGCAAACAAAAGAGCTCAGAGCTCCAGACCTGGAAGCAGCTTTCTGCTCTGGGTTCAAAAACATCCACCTCCGAAACACCCTCTGACAGCATCAAACCAGCAAACCAGGGCTGCCTACCTTAAGATATTTATGAAGAGCTGTATTATGCCTCTTTTATGTCTTTCAGCATACTCAGGACCTCGACTTTAAAGAGAGACCTATTTTTCCCCTCTACAGCTCTTGAAAAGATGCTTTTAGGACTGAAGGCAGCTCTTCCCTCCTCCTTACAGCGCAGCTTTCAAAGCACTTCACACACATTCAATAATCTTTTCATCCTGCTCTGAAGCAGGTGGGTTTTAGTCGTCTCAGAGATGGAAAAAGCACTTCAGCCAAGTCAGGATGAGAATTTGCAATCTCCAGGTTCCCAGTCCCGGACAGAAAACCCCATCAGCCTCAGCCCCTCCTCAGTGCTCAGCCAGCACAGAATTTTCACAAACCTCCAAGGCCGCCACATTCTGTTACCACACAGGCAGATCTCTGCAGGAAAACACGGGAATAGATTTCCCACACCAAGCATTCCATGTTTCAGACCCCAGTTCAAAGCCCCTCACTCAACGTGTATTTATGGACCTGCTTCCAGACAGGAAGGAAAGGGAATGCCCGACACATCCAGACAGCAGCAGGCAGGGAAAACTCAGTCCTCCTGCTCCTGCAGATCTCCAAGGGGCATGGAGGGCTCCGCACCACTGTGCCCCAGTGCCTGGGAGCACACGAGCACTGCACGAGCAGCAGGGATCATGTTATGAACACCTGAACCTTGGGAAGTCTGGAACGGTGAGGGTGGGCAAAAAAAGGGGGGGAACAGTGCTACATCCCACTAATTCCTCTTTTCGCATCCTCTCTGCTCCATCTGGCACCTGTCCACAGCCTCCCCCACCCCCCCAACCTGCCAGGGCCAGCTCCACTCTCAGTTTTCAAAAGCTCCTTTCAAAGCTACGAAATTGCACCAAGAGTTTTGGGGTTCCTGCCAATCCTCCGGTGATCCTCAAACATCAAAGCCAGCCCCAGCCTCGAATCAATATGCTTAGCAGGCTGCTCCTTTAGATGTTATCCTTTTTTTCTAGGCACCATCCCAGAAAACACCAATCTGTGCTGTAGCTCTCGGTGTAGAAACCCACCTGCCTTGGCAAAAAAATGACGCTTTTAAAGCTTCTTTATCGAGTGATTTGATTAAATAGGTCAGATCTGCCCAAGTGCATGGTTAGGACGCTACTTCAAAACAAGACAGGCAGTTCCCCTGGCAGGGAGCAAGTCCTGGGGGATGGAGAACCTGCTCCCAGAAGATGGTTGCCTGGTTCTGGCTGAGCTACTACACCCTCTAGTGTAGATCCTACAGATCCTTCCAGGTGACAGGAGCCTCCGGCAGGCAGGGAAATGACAGGAGCACTTCAACGAGAGTCCTTCCCAGGAAACTGAGCCAAGCACTGCCTGCAAAATAACTGAAGTGTCTCCTGCTCCTACAGGAATCAGGAACATTTTGTGACTCGCTGGAGTCTGTTCTAAAAGCCTCGGTTTGCAGCAGGTCCATCACTCATCTCTCATTTCTCAACTGGAATCACAAAATCACAGAAT
>VWPU01001419.1:0-24196 GCA_013398955.1 Callaeas wilsoni | reverse complement strand
TCCTGCTCCCCTTCCTGCCCACCTCAGCATCCCTGCCCATCCCAACCCTTCTGCACCCCATCCTGCCCACCCAAACTCTCCTGCTCCCCTTCCTGCCCACCCCAGCGCTCCCACTCTGCTCCCCCACACCTCCCAGTGCGAGCAGACACCACTCCTTGCAAAGCCACAGCCCTGCAGAGAGGTGCCCTCCAGCTCCCTGGGACTGGTCCGGGGGGATGGTCCGCGGGGGTGTGTGCACAGCTTGTGGGATGCTGGGGTCGGGAAGGAGAGTGGAGGTGGCCAGGGCAAGGATGGTCCTCGGGACCTGCAGGAGCAGGGAGACAGCGCTCTGGGGCAGGTGGTGGTGCAGGAGTCTGCAGGGATCACCTCTGGCAGCCTGGACCAGCCCAGTGAGGCTGCTCTGCTGGCAGGGCATCGTGATGCAGCATCCGTGATGGGAGCAGGGATGCTCCTCACCCTGCTGTCCTGCCCTGCTCTGCCCCCTCTCCCTCTCTGAGCAAGGAGAGGGCGAGGAAACCTCTGCTTCACTGAAAACGTGTTATTTCCCCCAGAGACTACTCTGGTCCCAGATGTGAATATGCATTGAGACAGCTGGGGAAAAAAACCTCTGGAAATACACACAAAAATCATGTCTAAATGTGCCCAGCGGACCAGAATGTCTCCTCTCCAATCGGGGGCTGCCTGTCAAATTTAAATATGCATTTTAGATTCTCTGCTTGATATCGGAAAGCAAACAACCCCAAATATCCCAGAAAAGCTCCACCAGCTAAATACATATTTATACACCTTTTTATTATGTGTCTTGGAAATCAAACAAATGAAACAGGCCAGTGCCTGCTCGGTCCTGCAGAGCTGGTGAGCACTGATGGATTTGTTTGGCTGATCAAAGCACATTTGTTCCCATTTTGCAGATGGGAAGGTAAAGGCAGCGAGGTACCAAAGGTCTGCTCCGAGGTCACCCTCAGAGCTCTGTTTGGCAATTTGGGTGCCAGCCTAATTGGCCAAAATATATGCAAAGAGAGCAGCTCAGTGTGTGCTGGATTTGGGTAATAATCACTGCCAGGTGAAAAAAAAAAAAAAAAACCAAAACAAACAAATGGGAGAAGTGTGGTGGGAGGAAAAAAAAAGTAAGAATGTGTTGTTTTGAAACTTACCCAAATATAGCTTTTCAACTCAGGGTTTGAAAGCAGAGCAACATGTTTGTTCTGAGTCCATCAAACATTTCTGTTAATTAGAAATGATTTCTTTGTTCATTTCCTTTAGCTCCTCCAGGATAACTTTATTTCTTTTCGCCTTGGGCGGATTCAGAGCTCGCTGTGTGGGTTTGGAGAATGAGCTGCAGCCACAGGGCTCAGCGGAGCCCCAAAGCAGCTCAGGTTCCCCTGGGGACAGATGGCCCTGTCCTGGGCTGGCCAGGAAGGATGCAGCCACATTCCTGGCAGCCCTGGGAAATCCCAAATGCCTCTTTGCAGCTGTTTTCCCAAAATACTTGTGAAGCAAAGGATAAATTTGCTTGGTGTCATCTGTTGGGGTGGCAGTTAGAGGGAAATTCAGGACAGAAATATCCCTGTCCTCATCCCAGGCTGAGGGAGGCACTCTGCTCGCTGGTTTTTGCTCAGTGTGATGATTTAGCTCTTTCAGAGGTCAAGCAACTTAACTTTACTCTTATTAAAGGAACTAAATCCTTAGTCACGTTTTCTTTGGTGCTTTCCCGAGGATGCAGGAGATGGGATGCCTTCAGCAGATAATGTGGGAATATGGTTGAGTTAAAAGCTTTTTAAAACTTGTGGTTTATTCATGCAGAGTAGAAAATGAAGAAAGATTAATGGTTAAAAGCCGGAGAAAGTTTGTTCTAGTAGCGTGTGCTCAGTTCCCATCCCTCTGTGGGTGAGGATACCCCTTCCAGAGCACAATGGCTATGGCTTTGTGCACCAAACTGACTATTCCTGCTCCTCCTGGTGCTGCTGTGTATGGAAACAGTGCCAGATAAAAGGGATGTGCAAGGACGGGGATGTGGTGGTATCAAGTTGTAACAAGTGGGTGAGAGAAATGGGGGAAGAAAGACTCAAGGGGAGGGAATGATGAGGGGTTTTGTGGCTGGATTTGGATGCCAGGAGGGCTCTGGCCCCAGCTCTGTGGCAGGCTGTGGGAATTGGTGTTTGTGGATCCATCATCCTTCCGGGATTCCTGCACCTCGATGCAGAGCGTCTCTTAGCCAGGCGCTCCCTGAGGTGATGGTTTAATGGAAAAAGGAGTCTCAAGGGAAAAGAATCCAGGAAAATGGTGTGTCCTGGGGTCCAGGGGTGGTGAGAGCAAGCTCAGGTAGATGAGAACAGACAAAGGTGAGGAGCAGGTGAAACCCTGGGATGTGGGATGTAGAGGAGTGTGCGGCCACTGGTGCCAGAAAGCTGTGGTGAGTTAGCTGGAAAGCCAAAGTATTGGGCTGAAAGTTCTCTTGGGCTGGCCTGGAACTCAAAAAGAGACCTTTAGCCCTGAGTTAGTGGAGAAAGAGATTGTTTTGAACAAAACTAAAGATTTTAGTTTGTCTTTAAGCATTAAAAAGGAAAAAATGCTTACAGTCTGTTTTTAACAAAGCTGCAATTAATGAGAAATAAGAAACATCTTTTTCTTTAGAAAATGTCAAAAATAAGTACTATTTGTTTCAGGAACTAACCTTTGCAACCTTTTTTTTTTTTTTGTTTTGGCAATGCAGCAAACTCAAGCCCTGCCTGGTGAATGTCTTGCTCTGGAGGCGGCTGTGGGAGGGGGACGTGGCAGGGGCAGCTCTCCAAGCCCTGTGCTGGGGGTGCTCAGGGCTCAGCAGAGGTGTGGGAACGTGCCAGGGAGTGGGATGGGGGGAAAGGAGGGAAATTGTGGCATCCTGGAAGGAAAGAAGAGCCTGAGGCAAACTCCTTGGTATGGGATGGTATTGGGTAGGGGGTCTGCAGGAGCAGGTACCCTGAGCTCGATGTCCTTTTTGGACTCTGTGAGCTGCTGAAGGGAAAAAAACATGTCTCCACTTGGGATGCACAGGGAAGATTGCTGCTTGGTTTCAGAGATTTTGTGTGAAAAACACCCACTCATGCTAAAAAGCTTGGATTGCTCCCTGGTTTGCCTCAGCAGTAGGAAGAGCTGCTGCTGCCTTCCCGGCGAGGGGAGCAGAGGACAGGGCGAGCCAAGGGGCTGAAGCCCGGGGCGGCCCCACCAGCCAGCTCCAGTCTGGGGACGGAAAAATTCCTCTTTGCAGGCGGCTGGTGGGCAAGGAGCCGGTGCGACCGTGCCTGTGTCCGTGCAGGGCTGCTCCCTCCATCCCGGGGCTGCTCCCGCCGGCGCGGGGCTGCTCCCGCCGGCGCGGGGCTGCTCCCGCCGGCGCGGGGCTGCTCCCGCCGGCGCGGGGCTGCTCCCGCCGGCGCGGGGCTGCTCCCGCCGGCGCGGGGCTGCTCCCGCCGGCGCGGGGCTGCTCCCGCCGGCGCGGGGCTGCTCCCGCCGGCGCGGGGCTGCTCCCGCCGGCGCGGGGCTGCTCCCGCCGGCGCGGGGCTGCTCCCGCCATCCCGGGGCTGCTCCCTGCATCTCCGGGGTTGCTCCCTCCAACCCAGGGCTGCTCCCTCCAGCCCGGGGCTGCTCCCTCCGGCCCGGGGCGGCGCCCTGCACCCCAGAGCTGCCCCCTGCATCCCTGGGGCTCTCCCCTCCAACCCAGCGCTGCTCCCTGCATCTCTGGGGCCCCTCCCTGCATCCCGGGGCTACTCCCTCCGCCCCCGGGCGGGCGCCGCCCTTCGCTCCGGCGCGGGGCTGCTCCCTCCGGCCCGGGGCGGCGCCCTGCACCCCAGAGCTGCCCCCTGCATCCCTGGGGCTCTCCCCTCCAACCCAGCGCTGCTCCCTGCATCTCTGGGGCCCCTCCCTGCATCCCGGGGCTACTCCCTCCGCCCCCGGGCGGGCGCCGCCCTTCGCTCCGGCGCGGGGCTGCTCCCTCCGGCCCGGGGCGGCGCCCTGCACCCCAGAGCTGCCCCCTGCATCCCTGGGCTGCTCCCTGCATCCCGGGCACCAGCTGGTGCCGGGAGGGATGCTCGGGGGGTCGATGCCTGCATTTAACTCCCTGGTTGCGGAGCGAAACCCGCAGGAGAGCGAGTGTGCGTGTGTCAGTCAGCATCCTGAGCCAATGGGTGCCCGGTAGGAGGTCTGCGCTCCCGGTGCACGCACGGAGCCTGGAGCTCCTTCTGCCAGTTGTGTGCGAGTGTGCGTGCGTGTGCAAGGGGAGATCAGACACACTGACTGCCTGCTCCCGTCTCTCCCCCTCTCTCTAGCTCACTAACTCCGTCTCCCTCCCTCTGCAAACATTGGATTTAAACCTGCTCAGAATTCAGCGCAGACGAAAAGCAGCGGCGGCAGCAGCAAGCAGCAAGCAGCGCAGCCGCTCGCCTACCGCAGCTCCAAGATGTACCATCCTGCCTGCTGGATCGTCTTCACGGCCACCACTGCCCTGCTCTTCATCCCAGGTAGCGCAGAAAGATTTTTCTCCAGCGGATGGGAGGGCAGGGGCTCGCGGGGTGGGAGAGCCGAGCGGGGTCTGCGCGCAGGGGACCCGGGCTCCGCGCACATTGCGCACGAACGCGCACATGCAGGCAGGCAGCGAGTTGCTCTGCAGCGGGGGATTGCCCAGTGCTCCCGGTGAGGGGGCTCCGAGAGCCGTGCTGGACCCCCGGGCGGGCATCGAGCCGCCGGTACCTGAGCGGTACCTGCAGTGGGGGCTGGCCGGGACCGAGCAGCAGCCGCCGAGCTGGGCAGGGTCTGTCCCCTCGGGCAACCTCTGCCTCGAAATGATGGGCTCATGCAGTTTTTCCCCTTCAGAGTTGGGCACCTGCTGTGCCCTCCCTCTTCTGAGAGCTGTCATGCTATTCCCTGTGCTCCCTTCATGCGTGCTTCCCTGATTCCTGCCAGGCAAACTCGCTGCCTGCCCCTCGCTCCCTTTTACAAAGTGGAAATGAACCCCCCGCCTCAATCCAGGCGCCCGGGGAGGCCGTGCCGGTGCCGCAACCTCCGTGAGCTGAGCGGGTGGCTCCCGAAATGTGGGTTGGCCTCGTCCCCACGGCTTGCCGGGGGGAGATGCTGGGTTTGGATCCACCGCTGGCTCCGTGCTGATGCTCGCGGGGCAGCGAGCGCTGCATCCAGCGAGGGCGATGGGGGTGGGCAGCAGAGCTGAGCGCCAGGGGGAGGAAGTCACTGGTGTATTTTTGATGATGATGCGCACTTTCAGCAGCTGGAAAGATTATCACCCCTGTGCAAGCAGATGGGGACTGGGTGTTGAGGCTCGGATCTGATCTTAACCCAACGTGGGTTTTCCATGACTGCCAGGGAGAATTCTGTTGGACTCTGGAGGGCAGGGAGAGGCACAGCTGTGATTTCAGCAGCTGCCCATGGTTCGGTTACAGCGCTTTGCTGTGCAGGGTTGGTGTGTGTGGCAAGAGGGTGAGGCTGGCAGGGGAGAGGTTACTCGTGTCACAGCTGGCAAACAGCTCTGCCCACAGCAGTGCTGAACACGAAGGTTCTCAGGCTAAAACTTGCTTGTGGAGGCTCATGCCATGGGACCAGCCACATCCCGGGGTCCTGTGGAGCTGTCACAGTGCAAACTGAGCAGATCAGTGGCTACGAGACCCCCTGGAACGGGCTGGGTACCACTCTGTGGGATGGCAGGGGGCTGGGATGTGCATCAGCACTGGGGTCAGCGCTGTCCCCTGGGCCGAGCTTTGGCTGCTTGGGGAGCTGTGGTGGAGAACCCTTGACAGCAGAGCCTCGAGCTCCTCAGCAACACCAGAAACCAAAATGGTGCATCTGTAGTTTAGCGCGTGAGCATGAGGGAGCCGTTGCTGTGTGAGCTGCCTGACTTTGTGCGTGTAAAGGTTTTTTTGAGAATAGATCTTGAGCAGGACAGGGCAGGCGTGCCTGGTGTGGGGGCAGGCACGCCTCAGCAAGGCTGCACTGAGTAGAGCATTGGCTCTTTCACCCTCTTGCTGGATGAGGTTCTGTGGGCTGCTATTGCAAAGAAATGGATGGAAGCAGCCGTGCGGGCCAAATGGGAGGATGTGTGACACTTGATGGGCTGTCATCAAGATGTCCTTAAGCTGCAGGAGCTGGCAGAGACCTGACAGGGCGCGTTTGCTGTTTGCCAGTGCCCTGCTGCAGTTTCCTCAGGATGTGGCTGTTTGGGCCAAGGCCAAGCCAAGGCCTGGGCTGGCTCTGGCCTCTGTGTGTGCCAGGGAAGGAAAAGACCCCTGCATTTAAGCCCCTGGAAACTTGGGAGAGGCTTCTTGATCCGCACATAAGTGGTTGTAGCTTTCCCTTCTTATTCCTGTTAAGCAGCAATATCTGCTTTGGCTTTGGATGTCCCCTAAGCTAAACCAGTCCAGGACTTTGCCTGGCCGGGCTCAGCCCTTAATCCATCAAGCCAAACCCTTCTGCCTGCATTAGAGGAAGGGAAATACTCTGGGCTGCCTGGTGCTTTGCCTTCCTGCCCTGGATTTGAACATCTCCAATCCTTTTGATTTGTGCCTGGCTTGCGGAGGTTGGATGTTTTCCCTCCCTGCCCAACCTGTCCCAGCAGTGATTTCAGCCGTGGTTTCACTGCCATGGGCTGGAACACGAATCATGTTGGCAAAGTCACGGATGGCAGAGGGAAGGCGAATGGTCCCTGCTGTCCTTTGGAGCCGGCACCTTCCCAAAGTGTTTTTTTTGGGCTGTTTATTATTCGCAGGCACAATCCCAAGCGTTTTATGCAGGTGTTGCTCCCCTGGGATATGCAGAGGCTGTTTCTGAAGTGCGAACTCTTTCCCTTTCTGTTTTTATCCGAATCCTGCGGGAGTTTCACACGGGGTGGTTAAAGTGAGAAGGGAACCTGCTTTTAGAAGGTGTAATTAGAGTGAAGGGAAACATCACAACTTGAAGGCTCCTGCAGAAAATAGCATCGCGAAGTTATTATTAGCTGTAACAGCTTATTTGCCAGTTTTTCCTCTTTCTCCTGCTCCCACCTCTGTCCTTCCCCCCTTCTCTTATTTTTGTTAGGAAAGATGCATTTTTCCCATTGGGTCTCGTGTCGTCTCGTTACCAATTTACTCTTGTGGAATCTAAAGACACGAAAGGTTAATGCAATAATGAAACCCTGACCCCTCTGGTCATGGAGAGCGTCTTACTCTGCAGCTTTTTATTTCTTTGTAAGACAAGTTTCTATCCAAAATAATTTCGAAGGCTTAATGCTGTTGTCATCTGGAGCCTTGGGGAAGGCGGGTTCCTGGACTTGGGTTGCTCTCTGAGGTGGGAAGGATGCTGAGGATTTTTAATGAGCCCAGCACTGCAGGACAGGGAGGTGAGTGGGTAATTTAATTGTCAAGCTGTTGGCAAATGCTTTGAACTGCTGGGCATTGTGGGTGCTGCTGTTTTGAGATGAGGGTGGGCTGGGATGGAGAATGAATTTGGGGCAGGGGGGAATCTATTTGGCTGAGCTGCAGTCAGAGGGTGACATCATGGCTCTACAGGTGGCAAAAATCAATGCTCATCAGCCCCTTCAGACATTTATATCGCTGTCTTTGCAGGCTGGGGGAAATTACTTGTCATGGCAGGGGCTCCTTTCAGAGGTCAGAAATCTGGCAGTGCAGGGGGAGATGGACAAACATGTTTTTCACTGCTCCAGGGCACTGGGATCAAGCTTGTAGAGCTTGGGGTGTCCCCCAGGGCTCCACCATCACCCTCGCACCCAGGACCTGCTTCCTGCATCCTCCCAGAGATACCGTGCGACCTCATCCTCGCTGGGGCAGCCTGGCTTTGGTGGTGGTTGTAAAACTCATCTAAATTTACAAAATAAACATTGCAGGCATTAGAAATACCTTCCCATCCCTTCCTAAAGGGGTTCCTGCTGCACGAGCACACTTTTCCCTCTGCTTGTGACGTGACTGTCACCTCTCTCCAGTGGGGGATGCCAGGCTGGTGGAGGGCTGCTGATCCCTGCCACTAAGCCCGAGAATAAGTACCTGGAGCACATTAGTTCTGCTTTAGTGCCATTTCAATATGAGCAAGAGGGGCTTAAAGGGATTTTCTGTGCTCTCCCAAAGGCTGGGGAAAGGTGTGGGTAAGGCACTGCAGCCATCAGTCTTCCACGAGTCAGGGAAGCTGGGGAAGATGTCCCAGCAGGATGTGGGGTGAGCCCAAAAGCACTGTCTGGTCTTCCTCTGCCTCTCCCTGAGGCTTGGCCTGTAGTTTCCCTGTCAGAGGGTGATTTCTCCATCTCCTGGCTCGCAGGACAGGGAGAAGGTTGGTGTTGGCCTCTTAGAGGATGTTTTATTTCTGCTGGGGAGGAGAAGCACTCGCTGTCATTTCCAAATGATGTGGGGAGGGAGCGTGACGGGAGAAGAGGCACACACGGCTCTTGCTCTGTGCAAATCCCCGCAGTGCAAGTTCCCAGAACAATTTGCCCTGGGGCCTGTGGATTTCGGGGCCGGTGGCTCTGGCAGCTGCCTTTCAGGATGCCCCAGAGTGCTGAACCTTTCTTTGCGTTTTCCAGCAGCTTCTCTTTGACAGCGTCTCCTTTGTGCATTCCGTGGTTGCAGACGGCCGGGTGGAGGAGCTTTTGCTGGTGCGAATCCCTGTGAAAAACTGAAAAGGGAGAGATGTTTCAAAGGCACCGATGGGAGCTGTGTGCCTTAACTGCCGCCTTTGAAAATCTTCTCCAAAGGCTTGAATATTTGGTTATGGCGAATTTTGAGCTGCATAAACAGCTGTGTTCATATTTTACACTTGAATATGAAATTTGGAGTTTGTGCTTTGCTTGGTAAGAAACCAAAGTCGCCGAGTGAGGCTATTGGGGTGCTGCAATGAACCCCGACAGGTTTGGGGGGAGCAGGGTACCCAGGAGGATCCTTCTGCTGCAGTCGAGTGGGGATAGAGGAAAACTTGTTGGTTTTTATCTGTAATCTCCTTCATGACCCTGGGGTCACCCTCAGCTTTGCAGCCCTGCCTTTCCCCTCCCCAGTCAGGCAAAACTGGGCACTGATCCTGAACCCTTCTTACCTTCTGAGCATCCCCTGGGATGCTCTCGGCTGCTGGCATGTGCAGGATGGGGAGTGACTTCAGCTGTCACACTTCTCCTTTTTGTTTAAACTTAAAAATAATAACAGCTTTGCTGCAAATCTCCTTGCCTCCCAGTCATCTTTCCCTAATGAAGGCACGGTACTTATAATTACCAATGCGGCAACAGCACATAACAGAGGTGGCTTTGACACTTGCTGCTCCGTGGGTGGGTTTTTCCAGGGAGCTCCTCTTCGTTTAATGCTTAGAGAGAAGAAACACTTTCCTGCTTGCTTCTCCAAAGCCCTGGCATTGTGTTTTCACCCTCTGAGGGTGACCAGGCAAGGTGGCTTGTCCGGTGGGAGTGGCAGGGGATGTGCCACCCTTGTGAACCGATGGACACGCGAGCCCAGGTGTTGTGGGGTGTGGCTGAGTGGGAGCTGGGGGATTCTCCCTCTAGTCCCAGCTTAGCTCAGAGAGCCTGGGGTGGCTGGGGGCAGTGGTTTGGGATGCTCAGGTGCTGCAGGGACCCATCAGTGCCGAGAGCCACCTCCTCGGGAGGAGCTGCTTTTGGGAGGTTGAACCTGTTGCCTGTGTGGCAGAGTCATGTGCGCCAGGGACACGTGTGAGATGAGGCAAGGAAGGGGGAAAAAGAGGAGATATTTTTAGGTTTACTTTTCTGTGAATTCAGCGCTAGTGAAAAGTGCTGGATTGACTGCTCTGGAGACTGAAGCGGGCTGCAAAGTGCAGGGTAGGGCTAGCCCGGGGAAGCTTCCCTGTGAGCTCCGTACTTCGGGATGGGATGCTGGGACTGGACCTCATCAGCTCAAACTGCCTGGACAGCAAAGCCGTGGGGGGATGTCTGTAGTGTTGAGCAGAGCTGCTGCACTGGTGGGGTTTTCCAGTGGCTATGGGATTCCCAGGAGGGCATCTGGGATTACCCGTGCTTCACGTGGCTTTGTCCTACGTGATTCACGCCATGGGCTGCTCCTCCTGGCTCCTCAGACACACGAGACCAGCTGACCGTGCAGCAGGAGGGCTTGGGCTTCCTTCTGGTACCGCCTTTTCCACTAACCAGACTTCCCAGGCATGTGTATTCCCATGCTCCTTGCAGAGGATGGAAGAAGAGGTCTTCACACGGGGCTTTGGCTCTCAGAGCAGCTCCAAACTGGTGAGACTGGGCTGAGCTGGGCTGTGCCCCACGTGTTTTCCGAGCAGCGTCGCCCTGCTGTCCCCCTGCCCGCCCTCTGCCTCCTCTCTCCCGACTGTTTACTTCGGGCTTTTGTTTCCTGGACTTGTTGCTATGCATGCAGCATGTGGAAGGAGCTCCAGCGAATATAGGCCACACTTTGATTGTTCAGCAAGCTGGAAAATGATGATTATAATTTTTGACAGAAGGGAAGGAGGGGGAAGGCGATCTCTGGGCTTTCAAATTTGCTCTGTCATAAGCAGGATCTTGCAAGGGCCTTCTGATGACTTCTCCCGCCCCAAAGGAAATGGCGTTTGCATAGCAAGAGGGGTTAGAGGAAAAATTCCTCTCTTCACAAGGACAAAGTGGCACTTCTTTCACCAAGCCTTCCACCTCGCGTGGCGGTGCTGTCACAGCACATCAGCCAAATGCGGTTGGTGTTGGCCAGTAATTGACTGGGAAGCATCCGAGAGAAACCTGGATGCTGCTAAAAAAATCCGCCTTCCTGTCAGAGCAGCACACGGGGTGCATCCCTCGGGGTGCAGAGGTGCTGGCAGAGCAGTGCCCGCAGTGCCAGCCGCAGGGGACATGGGCATTGGGGTACTTAAAGCCAACCTGGAACTGTGTGGAAGCCCCAAAGACCCCATAGACTTAGACCCCACAGACTTCTCCCAAAGGGGCAGCTCCATTTGGGACCACACCAGCAGTGGGCTTGTCTCATCACAGTCCAGGGTGGCAGCAGAGCCCATGGAGATGTTGGCTGCTCCCGCCGTGCCCCTTCCCGACTCACTGCTCCGTTGGCATCGGCTACGCAGTCCTCAAAGGATCTCCCCATTTATTTATTTTATTTAATGGCATTGGCTAATTTCCACTTTATTTTTTTTTTGGTTGTTTATTTTAATGCGATCGCTTCTAATGAGGCTAATGACATTTAGTCTCTGTGGCGGTGCATTTTAATTTGGTCACCGAAATGTCAGCGCACGGCAGCCTCCTCCTATCTCCCTGTGACAAAAGGCACCTCAGACAAAGCGCCTCTGTCCCCGGCCGTCCCTCGCCCTCCTTATCTCCTTCCTCCCAGGGACGGGCCAGGACTTTTGGCAAAGCCACCTCCTGCCATCCCCTCCTCTGCTGGCACCAGGGGAGCGGGTTCGGCCGCCAAGGGCTGCGAGGATGAAAGGCGAGGGCTGCCGGAAACCCGGGATTTTCAGCTGAGCCAGCGCCACGTAATTAATCAGATGTCAAAAGCTCTCAGCAAAGTTAGCTTTGATCGGCAGGGAAATCTGTCAAATAGGTCGTTCTGCTGCCCCCGGTGCTTTTCTGTCTCACTCTGCCCATAAGTCTACCTTGGCACTTCTCCTTTCCATGTCAGAGGTGGGAACTTCCTTGGAAAGCTGGACCAGCTTCTCCTTGCCCGCACCAGGGCTGGCGCCATGGGCATTGCAGGGCTGGAAATGGGAAAACAGGAGAGAGCTGGGGTGGGAGTTGTAGATACTTGGTGAGGTTGAGGTGCTCAGATGATGCTGTGTGAATTTGGAGAGGGCTCTGGTCCAAGCTGGGGGGTCAGGAGCAGCCTAAACCCTGGGGGAGGTGGCACTGAGGTCGCAGGCGGCTGCACTGGAGAAATGGAAACTTCTCTGCCTTGTGTTGTACTCGAGTCTCTCAAGGTGCTGAACCTCAGAAGCCTGAGCCATTTTGATTAAGAATGAGTCCTTTTTTCTGCAATCTGGGTCCAAATGCAGCTGAATTTGATCTGTTCTCCTTTGATCTGTTCCTCCCTTGCTATTCTATGTACCAGGAATGGATGAAGATTAAAGTTTGCAGTTTCTGAGCAAACTAGGTTACTCATCACTGCACGATACCCAATTACCTGCTGATACCTCAGGAGTGAGAAGGTATTGATCCTGCTTGGATTTGAACTTGTTGAACCAAAGACTCTGGGTATTTCAAATCCGTTGCTGAGGACGTGCCGTTTCCTTCAGGAATCGAAGTGAGATGCAGGCTTGTGTTTGTGCACCACGTGGGCTGGTGGGAGGTGGGTCTCTCCTCTCTGCCACGTGGGAGATGACCAATAAGTGATAAATAACATTCTCTGTACTCTCCACAGTACAGGAGGGGTGTAGATGTAACGACTTTTGTGATGTGCCTGGGGAATATCTCAATTTTACTCGAAATAAGTCCCGCATAGCTGATTTTTACCCCACATGGGTGGGTTTTCTGTGCCCTCTCTGCTCACCACTCCTTTGTGAGCACTGCAGGCTGCAGAAGTGCCTTTGATGGCATCCCCTGTGTCTGCCTTCCTCCTGTCTGTCGTGTTCCCAACCAGAAATAGCCCATCAATTCAAAATAAACCCGAAAATTCTTCCAAAATTACCTGGTGAGACGAGGCCGGGGGGCCTGGATCAAAACGTTTATTACTGAAACTCGGTGATACCAGGTCTCACTCTTACACAGTGGTTGTTTCCAGTAGATCTTAAAATACTTCACGGAGAAGAGAAATTTCATTGTACCTGTTTTTGTAGACAGGGGAGCCAAGGAATAAAGAGGGAAAATGACTTGCCCAAGGCATGTGCAGAGACACGTGTTAAGAGACATGTCCTTGCTGTAGCTCCAAATCTGAAGTGCGTTTTTCCTTGTGAAACAGTGGAGTTTGGCTTCCTGCTTTGAGAAACGCAGGAGAAAGTGCAGGATCAATACACGGGGTGCTAAAATGCCTGTACGGGGCTGACAGGGAGCTGGAGCATCACCAGGCTCTTGGACCTGCACTCGGAGAACCGGATGCCCCAGTTTGTGTCCTGGCAGGAAAGGCTGTACCACAGTTCAGACAGCGATGTCTGGAAGTAGGAAAACGTGGATTCATGATCAGTCTGACTTTGTGCGTCGAGAGGCACCCTCTGCTCCTCTCCAGGGTGGCAGGAGGGCAGCACATGATTGATCCCCCTGCCCTTTCACGCTGCATCTTTGCCTGTGCTTCCCCCTGAGGTTTGAGAGTGGTGATCCCGGAGCTGAAAGCAGGAGATGAACACAGGAGAAATTCTCAAGCACGCTCTTCACTCAGCCCTTGGCCTCCAGATGGAAATGCTCTTTGGAATTTCACGGAGAGCACACATTTGTCCTGTCAATGCCTGCCCTGCCTCGGCTCCGTGCGCTGCAGCATCCGCCGGCCGCTCCGAGGCTGAGCGCCACTGCCTTTGCCAGCCTCTCCGTATCCTCGGGACACTTTATCTTTATAAAGTCGCAATAAGTGGACAGTATAATATATTTCACTTTTAATAAGGTGTTGCCAGTTGCACACACTCCGCAGAGCAATTAGTGTCAGAGGCAGCTAAGCAATGGCGGGGTGCCGTAATTCCGCTGTTTACCGGGCTGCAGGATTTATGGGCAGTGCCGGAGGAGCCGCGGTCACGGCTTGGCTGGAGGCACAGGAGGGGCCGTGCACTGGCTTGGAAACCATTCTCAGAGCTGCTCCGAGTCCTGGAACTCTTGGGAGAGAGGCAGGAATGAGCCACTGCTTTGTTTTGGTGGCCCCCTAGTTCTGGGACTCCGAAAGGAGATGCTGAGCCTGCTCAGATGTGCCAGCTGGACAGGCAGTTGCTCAAAATTCAAACTGAGAGGAGCCCCTTGCTCTTCGTGTGTTGGTCTGGGAGGCAGAGCTCTGCTGTGTGAGGTTTCCCTCATCAAGGAATTCCGAGAATCACAGAATTACAGAACAGATTGGGTTGGAAGGGACCTTAAAGATCATCTCAACCCACACCCTTGCCATGGGCAGGGACATCTTTCACTAGGCCAAGTTCCCTGGCTTTGAACATCTCCAGGGATGGGGAGAAGCCTGGAAAAGTCTCCAGTGTCCATATTAAAGGGAGACCCTGGGCTTGGCTGGCACATGAGCATTGTGCTGATGGTCTAACCAGCCGGGTGCACACAGGACTGGAGAAGGGAGTTTTCAAGTCTGGGGGAGGCTTTTTTGCATCCTTACAGCCTATGAGGTTCCTGGAGGTATCCAGAGATGGTGGGGGACCCTACTCAGTGGTTCTGCTTCCCATGAGAGTAACCCCATTTTCTCTCCTGGGCATCTAGGACTTCTTACTTCAGCTTTTAAAAAAATTTTTTTAGCATCAGGGCATGTTGGGCAAAGAGCTTCAGTGAGCTCAGCTCAGGGAAGTGCTTATCCTTGCCTCCTTCCCACGAACTGAACATTCCCGCTTTTGTCTGGGGACTCTCTGATCATCACAGGCTGTACTGTGCAGTTTTTATAAAGTCAGTCCATGTGCTGATCTCGCTACCGAGGCTGTCAGGCAGCTCCACCATCCTGCCAGAGCCCTCCTACCCAGATCTGACCAGGCTCATGCTGCCACTCGTGTTTCCAGAGGCTTGACCCACAGTCCTTGGCTTTGTGGGAGGATGGAAAGCGCTGTCACACCAAGAGCGGTGTGGAGGGAGGTGCTGCTGTGCCTAAAGGACGGATAGGGCTGCAGATGCTGCAGAGTCAGCCCAGCCAGGATCTGCTGCGGGGAAGCAAACTCAGTTTGTGTCGGATGTGATTCCGAGGGTCTGGAATCAGCCCGGTGGGAGCGCACGTGCGCGCGGCCGCTAACGAGCGAGGCGGCGTGCCGGGGATGCAGCGCCGGCTTCCGCATCCCTCGTCTCCAGGTGCCATCGGCTCAGCACACCTGAACCTGCACCTCTCCTGGCATTTGCCACCCCAGCCTCTGGGGATGCCTTCATTCTTGGAGGGAATAACCCCAGAATTTGGTTTTTAGTGCGAGCACAGGTGATATTGCTGAGCCCATGCCCCTGCCTGCTCCCCCTTCCCCACCTCCTGTTTCTCAGTTCAGTAAAGTCCCAGTTTCTTGGGTTTGTTCTCCAAATTGAAAGCCTTCCATTTTCACACCTCTGTAATTGGTGCTATCTGTTGAGAGAAACTCTGCAACTCCAACCAGCCAAGGTCAGGAGGAGCTGAATTGAATTAAAAGGAGCAGAAATTGGTTCAAGGTGGGCAGAGGGCCGCAGGAAGAACTATGCAATTTCTCTCCTCGGGGCTCCTGATGAGCAGAGCAAGCGGCAGCTTCCCATCTCTGCCCATGGGGGGCTGACACTGGCCCACCCACACCTTAATCTGCACACCGAGGTGGGCACCTCTCAATTGAAAACAAGGAAATGAAACCCAGCATCTCTTCCTTTTATCTGGCCAGCAGGCCAGGGCTCTGCTCCTCTGGTCCCTTGGCCAGGATGCTGACAACTGTCACTGAAATGACCTTGCCGTGATTAAATACAGCAAGAAGTGATGTTTTTAATAAAAAAACTAAAGCTGTGATACAAGCTGATGGCTGGGAGATTTGAGCTGCTGTGTGTTAATCCTACCTGCATCTCAACCCCCAGGCTGAAAACTCCTTGTGCCGTTGGACTGAGTTAAGGGTGAGCATCCCGACCTTTGGATCACGGTTCCCCAGCTCAGTCTCTGCTGGCTGAGGCTGGTGTAAAACCACAGCAACGTCAGCCAAAGCCAGTGGATTTATAGCCCTGTGGTAAAGCTACGAATGGAGAGTGTGCTGGGAAGTGCCAGGTGTGGAGTTGTCTTAGGGGAATAGATGTGATACTTACAGCTCTTATGGAGCCGCTTGGAAATTTTCCCACATTTTTTTTCCCCCATGAAAGATGTTTTTTTTGTTATCTTCATTCACAGAGTGTAGGAGCACTCTTTGCTTGGCTCTGGGAAGCTTGCTTATCTTGAGGATGCTGTTTCTAGGAGCAGGAGGAGACCCATCTGAGGAAGGGAGTGCTGTGACCTCTGATCCCTCAGCCCACACAGAGTTCTTCTTCCCCAGGCCAGGCTGGCCTGGCTTTCTCTTTTGCAACTCTTCTAGTGGGTGTATAATTAGTTTTTATAAGGGATTTGGCCCCAGGTCTTCCCCAGTCCAGCTAAATGTCCTTGGCTCTTCAGAACCAGAGCTGCTCTCACTTTGGTGCTGGCTTGGTGAGCATTCAGAGTAGAGTGGCTCCAACAGGACAGCACAGAAAGAGGGAGATATTTCAAATGGTGAAATTTCAGGCAACAAGGGAGCAATTTTCCACCCACTTCTGAGCTGGAGCGAAGCCCTTCCAGTCTCCCTTTCTGTCGCTCTCCAGCTGGGCTGGCACCAGGGATGTGCCATTTATTAGAGGCAGTAAGAAGGCACGTGGCCAAGGTAGCCTTGGAGGATGCCAAGCGCGGTGCCCTGCCTGCCCAGCTGTTCGGAGGATGTCCCCAGCCCCATTTTTCCCCCCAGGGCACTCGGTGCTCGTGGCCTCGCTGTCCCCTCCTCCTGTCCCCGGGCAGGAGAGGAGGCGGTGGCATGGCTGGAGCGGGCGGAGCGCCCTGAGAGCACCCCGAGCCCCTGCTCTGCCTCTCTCGTAATTTATACAAGCGCAAGCCGATGTTCCCTTTTAAATTGACAAAGGCAGAGCCTGGAGCCCGGGAAGCCCTCTGACCTCGGAGCCCTGGTCCATGAAAATTACAGGCACTGTACAGCGCGTTTCCTCTTGATGTACTTGCAGTGGGGAGATGCTGGTTAATTTGCCAGGACTCAGAGGTGACCCGGGTTTAATAAAGAGGATTAATGGATTTGAGCTAAAGGTCTCGGCTGTTTGGAGCTGATAGCCTTCTCCTTCGAAGACACTCTGGCAAGGCACGGCTCAGCCTCCTGCCGGGAGAGGTGGGGGCAGCTCTGCTGGCGGAGTGTGGGCAGGGCATTGCCTCGGGGTTAATTAGCAAATCCAGGTACCCCGGCCCATCTCCCCGGGCCGGGCAGTGCTGCTGCGAGGCTGCCAGCCTGCCCTGTGCCCTGCCTGTCATTCCTGCGGTGGGGCAGGGAGGCTGGTGCTGCCCTGGGCTGTCCCCTCCCCACCTCCCGGACATGTGTGCCACCCCTCAGGGGGAACACGACTGGGGGAAGGGCATGGCAGCTGGGACACAGAGCCTGTGCAATGCCTTCTGCTCCAGTTTTGGGATTTGATGCTGAATTTGGCCTCAGAGCCCCTGTTTCAGCAGCTTTCCCTGTTGCTGGTTTAGGGTGCCAGTGCCCTCCATCCAGTGGATCCCGAAGGCAGCGCTGATCGCACCGAGGGGAGTTTGTGCTTTGTACCAAGTCCTGTGATTTACGCTCTTCCTCAGGGAAGACAGGCAGGGTTTTAGGGATGGAGATGGTCACACCAGCAGACCCTACAGTGGTGGGCAGCTGGGGAGCCCCAGGTGAGATGGTTTGGCTCAGAGCTGGACCCCTGGGCAGTGTCACAGCCGGGTGTAGGGATTGAGGGAGGATGGAGAGGGAGGTTCTTGCCTGCAGGGTGCACATGTGAGGTGTGAGGGGTGACAGAGCTGTGGGGGACAGGAGCAGCCTGAGGGCAGTTTGTCTCAGCAGATCCGTGCTGCTCTGCCTCCTGGAGTCCTCTCGTTCTCACAAGGGTTAACGACAGTCCTGTGGGAAGGATCCCACGGGGCTGGCAAAACCCGTGGCAGGAGCGATTGGCTGCCAGGGGCTGTGATGGGGAAGCGGCTGAGCTGAGCCGCTGCCATAACCCCCTGCTCTGCCTTCCCACTTAACGTTCCCAGCACGCAGAGAGCAATGAATTCCCTGTAGCGTCCCGCTCCCTGGCCCTGGAGTCCCTGGCGATATTCCCGTAATAAGTAAGTGGAGTACTTTGGACAGGAGCAGCCAGGGACTGGGCCAGTTTCCCTGCCGGGAAAATGCATGCACGATCAATGCAATCAACTTACCCTTCAGGTCCTTTTTGGGTTGGATGGAAGAGATGCTCTGACTGAAACCCATTTATTGAGTAGAGAAGGTGCAATGGAATTACAAGCTGTAGCTTTTATCAGCTCCTGGCTTCTGCCTTGTCTTTTCCGTATCCAACAGAATGCCGAGTGTTATGAAGCATTATTCTCTCAAAACCCCATTACTCCTCATTTCAGAGGTGTGGCTAAGCACTCAGTGATTCATCCTTTGCCAGCTACAGGTGGAAGTGTTCAACAGGAGGTCCTGGCGTGGAGCTGGGTCGTCTCTAAAGTATTACTTATCTCTCTAGGGCAGGGCACTGACCTCTCTTAGCTCTCTTGCTCATCAGGGAATTCCAAGCAAACAATTCTCTTGCAGAGCTGAGCATTGAGTCAGAGCCAAAACCATTTGTGTTCCTCCCAGTGCATCCCACAGCTCTTTAGCACAGGTAGAAAGGGCAGGTATTTAACGTATCATGGAGGAATTAAGTCCGGGAGCTGGAGTGGATGATTCAGCAAATGCACTAAAGGGTGATGCCCCGTTATAATGGATCCTGATGTGCTGCTGGATCCCAGGTGGAAACCCTGGAGAGAGTTTGTAGGGATGTCCATGGCTGCACAAACTCTGAGCATCATTAGGAATGAGGTCAAATTTTGTCCATCTCTGCATGTGTTTTGGTCACTTCGGGCTGATGCTGGAAATATTTTTTGGTCTGGATAGTGCGTGACTCATGGGGAGCTTTTCCCTTGAGAAACAAGCCTATTTTCGAGTAGCTGCTGAAATAAAAAAAAGGGAAAAAAAATCCAGAAATTGTGAGTTTGCTCTCATTTAATCTTTTTAAACCAGCCACCACAGAGGTCAGGGCAAGAGCCTGTCTGGCAAATAATCTTTAATGCTCATAGGTGGCCAGCACTTGGGGGTTGTTTCACTCCTGCTTCCTCCAGCAAGGAGCGTCACCTCCGTGCCATCCTCTTCCTCGAGAGCTGTTGCAGCCGGCTGTGTCCCTGCCTGCGCGGTGAAGGGTTCCTGATGTGACACGAGAGATTCGGCTAACGGCCCTGTGCTGCCTCCCTGGATCGGGGGGCTGGGCACCAAATTTAGCCGAGCGGTAGCTGGGCAAAGACTCTATTTCGGTCAGCGCCGGGGACTCTGCCGGCGAGCAACGAGGAGCGCTCCGGTCCCGCAGCCCCTTCCCGAGGCTGCTTCCCAGGAACGCGGCGGCTCTGGATGCCCAGAGCCGCTTCGCAGTCAGCTCAGGCGCTCTCGGAGGAGCGCAGCGCTGCGCGGAGCCGTCCTCGCCCAGGACCTGGGGGTGCCGCAGCGGGGACCCCCCTCTGCAGCGGCGCCTGGCAAACGAGCCCTTCATGCATTCAGCCGGCGTTGTCCTCCCTGCGCCCCGCCTGGAATTTGTCCCTGGGATTGCCGTGTGTTATTTAGCTCGGCGCTGGAGGTGCGGGGTGCTGTTTGCGGGAAGGAGCCGGGCAGAGCATCCCCAGCCCCGGGTGTCGCCTGGCGAGCGAGCAGAGCATCTCCGTGGTCCGAGCCTCCGGCCCCGTGCTGCTGCCGTGGCTTTTCCCGGGAGAGCTCTCATCCCGGGCAGCAGACCTAGCGCGAAATTGCTGTTCACCCCTGCAGCAGGAGATTTAATTATCATTAGCTGAGCTTGCACAGCTCCACGTGCTGTCGTGCAGCTGCAAGTTTAGCTGGACCTTTTAAAAATCCAGCTGCAATATATTTATTTCCCTCCCCCTCCCCCCCTCTTTTTTTTTTTCCTTGTGTTTTTATTCTTTGCCTCAAACGAAAGCTTTGCTTTTATGTTTTGGGTCAATTTGGCAGCCTTTTGAGCACAGTGCTTGTTCGGAAAGGGCAGAAAATGAGTATTTCAAGGAGACTTGCAGCAAGGCAGAGCAATCTGTGGGCATGTTTAAAATATGCAAGTCCCATTCCCAGGGACTGGGCAGTTTTTGCAGGATTTGGTGTTTATTTTATAGCCTAACAATTTACACTGGGGAAAAAAAAAATGCTAAAAAGTCCCCTTTTTCTTGAGAACAGGAATCAGGGTCATGGTGGGTGTGGGAGGAAGAGGGAGAGATCCCAGGGAATTTCCCCCTGTGGGCTGGAAAAGTCAAACGCCCTGAATTGCCCAAGATTTCCAATTTTTTTTTAAAGACTTCGGCTGCCTGTGCAATGAGCTGGCAAAACCCAGCCCAATCTTCCACAAAACTGCTGCTTTTTTGAAGAACTTTGTTTCCATCAGCATTTCCTGCAAAACTTTCTTTTTTAATGCCAATTTGGGGGGTTTTTTCCCACCAAAAATCCCCTTTTTCGGGGAAATCCTGAGCAAATCTCCATTCTGTGGGCCAAATTCCTGCTGTGATGACCTTTCCCCATGACTTTTCCCAGCCCTGCCCCACCCAGCCCTGGAAGCCACTTTCCCCCCCATTGCCAATAAAGGCAAACAAAAATTAAATCTATAATTATCATTACTAATTCCACTTAATTAGTCACAAGCCAGCAGCCAAATTGGCTTTCTCATAATTATCAGATAAGCAGTAAGCACATCTCATAGATTATAATTAACACTGCTTAATTAAAATCTAATATACATACACCCTTTCCTCAACATATGCCTAATTGGGTTCACAAACAGAGGGGGTGTGAAGCCCCCGTCCTCCTTGCTCCCCCAAAGATTTGTTGGATGCCACTTTTGAGTTAAGCTGGTGGCATGTGGGATG
Organism: Callaeas wilsoni; assembly: GCA_013398955.1. NCBI lineage: Eukaryota > Metazoa > Chordata > Aves > Passeriformes > Callaeidae > Callaeas > Callaeas wilsoni. The sequence goes on along the minus strand of VWPU01001419.1, from coordinate 3,476 downwards.
TTCTTCCCGTGCTTTCCAACACCTTGGCTCCAAAAAAAGTGAGTCCCTGCTGCACGGTAAACTCACACAAGATGCTCTCCCGACTTCACTATTTTTTCTTATTATTGTTATTGCTCCAGCTGTGACCTCTCCATAATCCCCCCGTCGACGCTGGGCTCTGCAATAATAAAGCAGCTTGAATAAATTACACTTTCAAAGGCGAAGGCCGGATTTTGGCGCACAGCTCTGGAAATTGATGTCTCTCTTACTCCTTCTTTTCCCGAGCGGGGTCGGGAGATGCTTCGAGGCTGCAGTGAGGCTTTTTCTATGGAGGGAAACTCTTGCACTTGTTTGCACCCACCCTGCCTATTGATATCTCACTGAAATCTCATTGATATCTCACTGAAATCTCATTGATACCTCACTGAAATCTCACTGATATCTCACTGAAATCTCATTGATATCTCACTGAAATCTCACTGATATCTCACTGAAATCTCATTGATATCTCACTGATGTCTCACTGAAATCTCATTGATATCTCACAGATATCTCTTAGAGATCTCTCTGAAATCTCACTGATACCTCACACTGAAATCTCATTGATACCTCACTGATATCTCACTGAAATCTCACTGATATCTCACTGAAATCCCATTGATACCTCACTGAAGTGCTCTGGATGTCACAGCAGGGATGGCAAGGAGGCCCTTGGTCCCCTCCAAGCCTTGGCTGAGGGGTTGATGCTCACGGGGGAGAGCCCACACATTATGGTTTATGTGCTGGGGGGGGCTTTTAGCTCCTCTTTCCCTGGATTTGGTGGAGGGGCCGCCCCTGTGGATGGGGAACCTGGGTCTGAGCCAGCTCAGATGTCGTACGGGGCCACCAAAGCTTTGATGTCCCCTTTGCAGGAGGCCTGACTTGTGAGCAGGGCACCGCCTGCCAGCACTGCTGCCACTGTCTGACCTTGGGGCAATAATTACATTGTGTTCCAGGTAGCTGTGCTCCCATTCCCAGATAAATTCCTGCCTGTTTGGCTGCCTGAGAGGAGCAGAAACTCCTGATAGTGCTGATTATTAATGAGATCATTTGCCTGCCAGTTTTTGCTGAGCTCATATCTGACTGGGGAGTTGATTCACTGTGGGAGATTTACAAAATGTGATTTCCGTCTCAGAGATGCTGAGCCGAGCTCCTTTAGCCAGGATGGAGGGGGCTCCTTCTCCGGGATTTAGTCCTGGCGAGGGCTCCCGGCTGCAGGGCTGGAGACCCTCCCTTTAGGCAGGGCAGGGATGGGGAATTTTGAGCACCAATCCTTGGGGATGGGGGCTTCCATGTCTGGAGAATCGTGGCTGTGGGTGATGCCAGGGCATCCCGGCATTCCGTGATGTCAGCTCGTCTCCAAAGGCCTTTAATGCGGTGGCCGTGGAAGGGAAAGGAAAGGCTTGGCACGTGTTCCAGCGTCGGGGGAGGATTTGCGGATTAGAGATGTGTAATTGTATGTAGTGCATGACAAAACAAAATAAGTGGCAAAAAGAACTCAGTCGTATTAGGAATTCAAAGCGAGCGTTAAGCTTTTCTACATTAAGGGAGAAATAAAAAAGGCAGGAAAATGCGCTAGGCAAAATCCCCTTTGCTCCACGCTCCCGCTCCACGCTGAGGCGCAGCCTGGCTGCAGGAGCTGCGGGATGAGGGACACTCGCCATCCGTGAGGGACAGGGGCCAACCACTCCCGAAAACTTTTCCCTCCCAGCTGCCAGCCTTGGATGGATTTGCTGGCCGGGCAGAGACGCGCATTTGGAAAATGAAGGCGAAACACGGCTGGGGCTTCCTGGCTGGTTTTCCCGGCGGTGCTGGAATGCCATGCAAGATCCAGGTGCTTTGGGCTGTGGTGGTGGTGGCTGAGCCCCCTCTCCCCGCTGTCCCCGTGCCGTGGAGCATCTCCACAACCGCTGCTCGCGAGGTTCTCGCCCGCCCGTGCGAGGCAGCTGGAAGCTTTTGTCCGTGGGGATTTCTCGCCATCATAAGATCTTCCCAGATTAAGTAAATAATTTCACATTAGCTTAATTAAGTCTAATAGACTCATTAGTTCACTCTTTGCGCGCGTTCCCGAGGGAGGATGGCCGGGAACCGTGAAGAGTTGCTGCGGAGGAATCCTGTGGCATCTTAAAGGCAGGAGCCGGCAGTGGGAGCGCTGCTCCTGGGTCAGGGTTGGCTCCGTGAGGTTCAGGAATTAAAAATTTACATCCTTGTGGTGACTGGAATCACGGGCAGGTCTTTCCTGTCCAAAACACTGCTGGGTTTTGGGCTGGCTGGTGGCTCAAGTGTGGCCGTGTCCGTGGGTGTGGTGTCCCAAGCAGGAACAGGGTCCAGCCCGTCCCCTGGTGCCACGGCCGCCTCTGTGTGCTTGGGAATATCTCATCCTGCTTGGAACAGGGTGGCTCCATCAGAGCAGTCTGGCAGTGCCACAAGGTCACGCTTTGGAATGAGTTTTTTGATGCTTTTACAGCATTTTTCTTCCTTCTCCCTCTACCAAGAGGTGTCTCAGCCCACCATGCTCAGACGGGTGGAGAAGAGCAAGGGCTCCTGATCCAGTGGCAGGGTTGGGATGATCCCTTTGGCTGCGGCATGGGATGGCAGGAGTGGCTCCTGGATGGTAGTGTGGGACATAGAGCGACCGGTGAGGGACAGATGTTGAGCAGAAAAGCAGATGTGTGGGAAAAAAGGCTGTGGCTGCCCTGGACAGAAGGCAATGAGGAAGGGAAGAGCTGATGGAAGCTAAAATCTGTGTGTGTGCAGGTGCTTCCAGGGTGGGAATGTGTCCGTTTGCAGCTGGGGAGGATTTTGGCTTTTCTCTTACCTGGTGGTGTGCGGTTCTGAATTATACTGCGGTGTACAGGGCATTTTTATGATGCATTTTAAAGTTACATCAAGGGCATTGAGAGCATGTGGGTAGGTGACCTCTTTTTTGCATTTGCATAAATCTAAATAAATAAAATAAAATTGAGAGCGGGAGGCAGGGACCTGCAGATCTCTTCATTCCCGTGGCGTGTTCCTATCTCCCGCACACAATGCTGAGGAGCAGAAAGCACAGAAACACGAGGTAGACATCTGGTTTCCCTTTCACAAGTGTTGCCTGTTCTTTATTTATAAAGAAATTATTGTATTTAAAGCCAATACTCATCTCTTGTACCAGCAGAGAGCAGAGATAGATGGATAGATTAGAGGGAAGTGGGTTGTGCATATAAATGGGGGTTAATTTGCTGACTCTTTGGAGAAGTGAAACCTGGCTGAGAGCTACGGGGTTTGGAGGTTCCTGGGGTTTTTTTTGCCTTCAAAAGCAGCGTGAGAGGAGCCAGTCCTGGCCAGGGGAATGCTGAATCACGGAGTGCTGGGTGCCATCCTCTCTCCTGTGTGGCAGAGGGGCAGGATGGAGGGAGAGCGAGAGCCGACAGCATCCCCCAGCATCGGAGGGGACAACCTCTCCTCTCCTCTCCTCT